>JBBYHK010494235.1:0-68776 GCA_038382065.1 Adansonia grandidieri | reverse complement strand
ACTACACAACTCCTTAAGAAATTTAGCATAGTGAGGAATTTGTTTAATTGCATCAAAAACTGGTATGTTTACCTTAACTTTGTGAAAAGTCTCAAGGATTTCTTTTTCCTACACCTCTTTTTTAGATTTTGCAAATCTAAAAGTTTTATTTGGCTCTACACTCAAAGCCTTCATTTACACATTTATAGGTCCAGGATTTTCTTTATCTTTCTCAAGTTCCTTCTTCAATTCATGCTTTGACACTTCTTTGTTAGTCTCTTTCAGCTCTTTTCCACTTCATAAAGTGATCGCACTGACATTTTGTTTTGGATTGACTTCTGGTTGAGACGGTAGCTTCCCATACCATTTTGGATTCCCTTTGCTCATCTCAGCCTCTAACCAATCTATTTTACTTTTCATATCGTGCATGCTAATCCTTATTTCCTATTAAAATTGTTGCATATTATTAGTAAGTGATTGAAGCATATCTTTCATAGATGTACTTTATTTTTATGAAGACTGATATGGAGAAAAAAGTGGTCTAGCTTGATACTATGATTGAAATCTAGGTGGCTTTGCCACATAGCTAAAATTTGGATGTTCCTTCTATCTTGGGTTATAGGTATTTGAAAAAGGATCATATCTTTATCTTCGTGAGCCTGTAAATCCTCCAACGGCATTAGCTTATTCATTTGAATCATCTTGAAGCATTGGGCATATGTCAGTCGTATAACCTAAAGTTGTACATATGCCATATGTTTTTACCTGTTGCACATTCCCTACAATAAATTTTTCGACAAAAGGTGTTAAATTATTTAATTATTGTTGTATGGAATATTCAATCACCTTATTTACCCTCTTCATAGGGCAGTCTTGCTTGGAGCCAAATTGTTATGAGTTTACAGCCATAATAAAAATCAACCTTTTGGCTTCTTTTAGAGTATTTTGCACTAGTGCACCTCTACTTGTAGCATCTACCATGCTCCTTCCCATTGGTAACAAATCTTCATAAAAATATTGAATCAATAATTGTTCAGGAATTTGATGTTAAGGACAACTTGCATATAACTATTTAAATCTCTCCCAATATTCATAAAGGGTCCCTCCGTGAGATTGCTTATGCCACATATTTCCTTCCTAATATTTACAGCTCTTGAAGCAGGGAAAAATTTTTCAAGAAATTATTGCTTCATCTCATTCCAAGTAGTTATGGATCTCGACGGCAAGTAGTATAGCCAATCCTTTGCTTTCTCAGCTAATGAGAAAGGAAAAGCTCTTAGCTTTATATGTTCTTTAGTAACACCCTAAGGTCTCATTATCGAGCAGGCCACATGGAATTCCTTGAGATGTTTGTGAGGATCTTTACCTTTAAAACCATGAAAAGTCAGAAGTAAGTGAATAAGTCCAAGTTTTAACTCAAAAGGAACTTCTATATTAGGATATTTAATGTAGGGTTGCTAGTTTAAATCTATTGTAGCTAGCTCCTGGAAAGTTCTTTCTGCAGCTATTGTTTCATCTATGTCTTCTAGATCACTAGATGAACTATTTGGATCAATTGCCAAATCTAATTCTGATGATGATGATGTTGCCTCTATAGCACGCCTTAGCTTAGTTTCCTTCCTTAACTGTTGAGCTGTCTTCTTAATCTTCGGATCGTATTGCAATTCACCTATATGAGAAAAACGAGGCAAAAAACGCATAAAAAAAATAATAATATTAATAATAAACTAATCAAGGAAATAAATCTTTTAGCACTAAACCCATGCAATAGCGCCAAAATTTGGTGGGTGTCAAATCCAACAAAAATAATTTTCCTACTCTAATAAGATTTTTGTATATAGTGATAAGTAGGACCATCTCAACAGAAAATGGTAAGATCTGATTTCCTCTCCAAATCAAGAAAATAAAATGGGGATTTTAGAAAGTCAACTAAAATTAAATGAAATAAATAAACAAAAGATCAATTAAGAATACAGGACAAATTAAATTAACATAAATGTCAATATCACACAAACACTAGCTAAAGGTCTAATCGCAAGTTTATTCTCACAACTGATTACAGATGCAAAGATATATTCAGTATTCAAGAATAAATTGGTTATGGGTGTTGGTATGACCTAACTCCCTACCCCACCTTAGTTATTCGATAATCAAGGCACGATCGTTGATTATTTCTCTTATTGATTACATAAACCCTAGATACGATCTTAGTGTTTCAATGTATCAATAACATTAATAATAAAAGGGGGATCACCAAATCTAACCAATAAACTCATGTGTAGGTTTATTCAAATTAGATTGTGAATTCTTCCTAACGAAGTTAGTTGCCACTTTTATTAGAATAATCAAATAATTACAGATTTGATTTCTAAATGGCTATAGATTATCCTATCAATCAAATGCGGTACCAAACATTCAATCAACAATGACAATCATGCTTCTTAAGCATAGAAGAAAAGACAATATTCAAGAATAATGAATAATATAAACACAAATTAGATCTCATAGTTGTAAAAAATCAAACTTCGATATAAAACCATCGACTAGTTGAAAAGAATTTAGCCACACATTGTCTTCTTGTTTCCTCTCTAAAAGAAAAAGTTAAAAACCCTAGAAAAATCCTAGAAAAACCATCCCCTCTTGGTTTTCTCCTTTCTTTCCTTTTTATATCCCTTGCAACTTTCCCAACTTTACGTAAATTTTGATCAGTTCTAGATTCTACTCAATTAAAATACTAAATAAATCAAAATTTTAATTTAAGCTATCTGCCTATAATACATGTAATGTCCATATCAGTTTTTTCGTTTCTCTTCTTGGGTAGCTCCAATCAACTCATTTAAGCCATTTTTCTTGCTTTCAAGTCCTTTTTACACTTTGAACACAAAAGAAATTAATTTTCATCAATTATAGCTCAAAAACTATGGAAAGATAAGAATTTAACAATTAAAATCCAACATTGATGTTCACTATCAATACTCTTTTTAAAAAAACATGGTTGAAGTATCCGTTTGGAGTGGTAGGGTTAAAGTATCTCCAAAGTTAGGAAAACATTTAGGAACAATGAGAAATTTTAATTTTTTTAATTAAAAATGAGGTTAGAGTATCCTCTTTGAGTAATGGAGTTAGAGTATCTCCATTAGCGAAAATTTTAGCATGAAATCCTATTTTTGTATTTTAATCTTGATTCGAGTAAAAAAGGGTTGATGTTGTGGGGGAACCAACTGGATTCATTTTAAGACATTCGAAAGTCTTGATAAAAGGAGATTCAAAAAATGAGATAAAAATAGAAGACAACATTATGTCATTTCTTTTCCTGAATTTATTTTTAGTGCATTCGATGGCTTTAGGGGTAAATGAGGCTCCATTGGAAAGGTAACTCGATAAGGTTTAATGTAAAAATATTGCAAAAATCCTATGAAATAACTTTTTAGGTGAAATTAATTTTTGAAGTTGGTGTATCTGGACACTGATAGCATGTGCAAGAAAGAGGACACGCCAAACTTTCAAAAATCATTTTAGGCTTATCTGGGATCGTTAGATCATGAATAATACCTTTTAGGAAAGGGAATTTTGTGAACATTTTAGAAAAAATATTTAAAAATTTCCTAAAAGTCATTTGACAGGCCAAATTGGCTGAAATAGAATATTGCACACTAGTTCCAAAGGTTCTAGACAATAAAAGTTTGAGCAATCATAACTCTCTCATTCGGGATGATCTGAGGGTAAATAAGACATTGTTAGAAAGGTAATTTGATGCCCTTTAAGGGAAAAATATTAGAAAAATTGAAACAAATATGTTGTGGTTCAAAAATGATTTTTCAAATCTAGACTATAGTGCTGTTAGAGAAAAAACGGGGGGATTATCCGATATTAAGGGTTCTTTTGAAGATAGGCTTGAGTCTAGGATGTCCAAACATCCGTGATAGAAAGTAACATGGGCTTCATAAGTTTATTCCATAATCTCAGAGTAGTTTGGAAGGATGGAACAACCTATTGATCATGTTACTAAAAGGTCATAGAACTCAAGATCAAGGCTTAATACTAAAAGGGATCTTTTTTTTATTTTGAAAAATGAACTTATTCCACCATGAATCTAGAACTGAAATGTTTATCTAACCCTAAGATTGGAAGACCAATTTTTTGCAAGCATGAAGTCCATGCTATTCTTCATCTATTGGAGGTAGCATGCATCTTGGCAAGAATGACATAAATAAATATAATGTGCACTAAGATAAACAAGGATTAAAAATGCAAACACACATAAGTGACATGTTAATATGGAAATAGGTGACCAAAAATCTAAGAAAATGGCAAATAAGGTGTATGAACATATTTAAATAAAAGAATACAGGCTAAAGTTGTCAAAATAACCTTTTTTATATCATGAAACTCTTTAAAACATAAAAAAAATGCATGAATATACATAAGACAAGTTAAGGTGGACATATATTCATGTGTTAAGCAATTGAAAATAAAAGAAATATGACAGAAAATGCATAGATAAGGGGCTATTTTGATGTCAGAATGAAAAATAAAAAGCTTGGCCTACCATGCAACATCAAGGTAACAAGAGAGCATTAACACTCTAAGATTACCACAAACAAGGTAGCAACAATGCATGAGAACTTTAAAAGGGTCATGGTAACATAGAGAGGTCACTAGGATGATGAAAATGTTCAAAAATCATAGAATATGTAGAGTCAAGTGGAGGAAATTTACCAAAAGTTTCAAGCTTTAACCTTTTCTTTGAATAATAGTTTTAAACTTTACCTTTTTGGATTAACCAACAAAAGAGTGATGAAAAAAAGGGGCTTTTTAGTTACGTATGGATAAAGAAGAGTTTTAAGAGGGACTGTGAGTGAAATAAAGGTTTTCGGAAGGACTTTTAGTGATGGTTTTGAAGGGATCCGAAAATGGAGAAGAGTTTTTTTTTAGTTTTTGGTGGGAGTGGAACATAGAAAGAATGGAGGAATGAGTGGGAGTTTTTCTACTAGGAATTTTTTTTCAGTTGAGTCCAAGGTTGGCTTATATAGCCATGTGGCCATGAAGACAAAAGATAAAAGGGCAAAAGCATTTTTAGGTTTTGGTGCATGTACCTTATGCAGAGGTCAAGTACAATGCTCAACTACCATGCAAATGCATTAGTTTACTCAACAAAAATAATGGATCTGGTCTACTTTATTTAGCTGAGCATTGGGTAAGTTCAACTTTACCCTTTGACAAATTGCCTAATGTAATGAAATGTCCTTTGTCATTGGATATTTGGACCTCAATATTTTGTTTAAATCCAATCACAAGGCCAAAGACAAAGCCTGGTATGAATTTTGATGATTTTGGTGCAAGAAATGTGTCTAAATCAGATCTTGAATCAGTGGTCCAGTGGCTAAACAATGGCTCAAATGAGACAAATATGTCCTCGTGTATCGATACAGAACATTGTGTACCTATACATAAGGTAATTTTACCCATGAGTATCGATACAATGAACTGAGTATCAATACTAAGAGCAAAAAAATGTTTCTTATCTCAAGACTTAGAGGCATGTATTGATACTTAACAGACTTGTATTAATACTCATGCCTATGTATCGATACATTTTGCCAAAAATCAAAATTTTAGCTACTACCGAGGTCTATAACGATACAGACATGCTAAGTATTGATGCCAAACCCTTTTGTATCAATACTACATGTGAAAATTCAAATTTTTGGCACCATAAAGCCTTGTATCAATACTTGTGCACCAATAAAACTTGCATGTTCCTACGACTTCTTAATTTTCCTCAACTTGGACACAAACAGTGAGAAATTGGTTTAGGTACTTATTCGAGTAACTCTGATGACACCAAGAAAAATGGTATTTAATGCCTTATCCTACATTTTTCTCTAAGGTAACCTGTAGGCATTTTAGACCTTTTAAAATAATTTTTTTGCCTGGGGCCATGTCGCCTAATAGTGCTTAGCGTCATGGCACCCTGTAGTCATTCCACAGTTTTTACTTTTATTTTCTAATTTTATCATCTTTGACCTAAGTTCTAAGATGCCAAACTTACTCTGAACAAAATGAGATGTCTACAGCTGCCCCTCTTTGGTCGTTGCTAAGTATTAGAAGTAAGCCAAAGACAAATAGACACCATTTTGTTCGGATACGATGATGGATCCTTTTACTAGGTTATTTTTTAAGTTTAATCGCTAACAAGTGCCATTAGCTTATTTAGACTTTAAGGTAGGTAAAGAAAGACATCCAACTTTTCGTGGACTAAAGTAGACAAGTGCCACTGGCTTGTGTAGGCTTTAAGGTAGGGATGTGTCCTATTCTTTGAATACTAATGTAGATAGGTGCCACCAGCTTGTGTGGGCTTAGTTAAGCATCTTGCTCTTTGAGAAGTGAGGTAGATAGGTGCCACCAGCTTGTGTGGGCTTTGTTAAGCATCCTGCTCTTTGAAGAGTGAGGTTGGTAGGTGCCACCAGCTTGTATGGGCTTTGTTAAGCGTCTTTCTCTTTGAAGACTGAGGTAGGTAGCTGCCACCAACTTGTGTGGGCTTTGTTAAGTGTCCTGTTCTTTGACTATTAAGGTAGGTGCATGCCACCAACTTGTGTGGGCTTTATGGTAAGTCAAGAAAAGCATCCTACTTTTTAAGGACTAGAAAGAAATGAGTTTAGATATACCTCTTGGGTGATTTTCAATAAGGACATAAGGTCAAAGGTACTTACTTGAGGCCTTTCAAGGTTTTTCAAAATAAAAAAATGGTACCTTAGTACGAGAGCTGGTACCTACAGGATGTTAAATGTTACGTAATGCATGGGGGTATAGGTGCCTATCTAAATGATGCAAGGGTAGTGACTTTGAAAACCTAATTTGGTGGTTGGTTTTACCCTTATTCGGCTTTGATAAGGTGGCTTTTTGCCTGGGGTTTATCAATCTTGCTTTAGATTTCCAAAAGCTTTGAATGTTAAGGTTGTCTCTTTTTCAAAAGTACGAGAGGTCCATGACCCTTTATTGGGAGAAGGTTTTGAGCAGATTTTAAAATATGGGTCCTAGAGCAAGACTGATTGTGGACCTAAGAGTACATTCTTAGTCTTTAAACGAGAAACAAAGTTCCTGCAAAGTTCTATCTTTTGAAGTAATGCTAGGAAATCTTGTTATCAGTTTTGCTTGTTTATCAAGCATTATATATTAAATGATAAACACGATGCAACATCAAATGCAGTGCTATGAAAAGATTTTGTGAGAAATCCAGTAATATTTTTATTCAGAAAAAAGGTATAAGTTGTAACAAACTTATAAGATTGTGGAAGCTTTTGAAATATAAAAGAGATAAGAGAAGTCTTTCTGGTCAATTAGCCCGAACGCTAATGACATGAAATCTGCATTGAGTGCTTTTAAAGATTTCTTTCAAGCAATTGGTCCTTTTGGTGCTAGCGACTCATAAGAAGATCCCTTAGATTGCCTATGGTAGGATGAAGGCCTCAAAGTTAGTTAGTTTCCATTTTTCGAGTTTAGGTGTGGATGAGATTTGGTGGGGTTTGGTCAACTTAAAACAAATGGTCTAGGTTATGACTTAGTTTGATTAGAGTGGTGAATATGGGGAACAAGGTTTGGTTGCTTAAGTCACCCCTTCAAGTTTTCAACTTAAATTGGTTTTCTCTTTTTTCTTCTCTTTTTGTTTTTGTTGTTTTTTTTTGTGTTTATAGTTTTTTAGAGAGTGGAAAAAGAAAGAAAAATAGGATACCCTTTTAGGTTTTCATCTTAAAATCCTTTTAAGCATAGTATTTTTAACAGAATTAGAGTTCATAGGGTTAGGTAGGTTGCTACAGTCTATCTCAGTTAAGATTAGGGCTCTTTTAGAGAATATACGTTTCATCATATACGGCCTTATCTAATTTTGGGTCTATTTTTTATATCTTTATGGATCGGGAGAATTTGTTTGAATACCAAATCACCTTCTCAGAATTGGCGAGGATAGACTTTTTTGTTATAGGCCCTCATCATTTGTTTTTGATATAACTACCCGTGATAATTAGCTTTAATTCTTTTCTCTTCAATGAGATTGAACCGCTCATATCGGCTTTTAACTCATTCAACTTCTTAAAGTTGGGATTCCATCAGGACTCTAAGTGAAGGGATTTTAACTTCAATTAGCAAGATAGCCTTCATGTTATAGACCAAAGAGAATAGGGCGGCATCTGTGGAAGTTCGTACTACTGTGCAATAGGCGTGTAAGGCAAAAATGCAACTTCTCATGCCAATCTTTATACATCTCAGTCATCTTTTCAACTATCTTCTCGATATTCTTGTTGGCTACTTCAACTGTCCCATTCATTTTCTAGCGATATGGTATAGAGTTTTGATGTTGAATCTTGAACTAAGAGCAGACCACTTGCATCATTTTATTTTTCAAGTTGCGTGCATTGTCAGTAATGATTTGTTAAGAAAGACCATATCTACAAATGATGTCCCTTTTCACAAATTTGCACACTACAAATCTGGTGACATTGGCATAAGAAGCTGCCTCTACCCACTTAGTGAAATAATCGATTGCGACCAAAATAAAGCGATGCCTATTAGAAGCCTTAAGGGTAATTGGTCCAATCATGTCCATTCACTATATAAAAAAAGGCCATAGAGCTTTCATAACATGTAAGGGTGTTAGTGGGACATGGATTTTGTTAGCATAGATTTAGCATTTGTGACGCTTTCAAGCATAGTTAATGTAATCCTTTTCGAGAGTCAGCCAGTGGTTCTCTAATCACATGACTTGTCCATTGGCATGCATACCACAAATCCTTTCATGAACTTTTTCAAGTATTCTTTTGGCTCTAAACACATCCATGCATCGAAGTAGCACCTGATCTTAGCCTTTCTTGTACAGAATCTCACCATCCAAAATAAAGCTTGTAGCTAATCATCGGATGGTTCTTTTATCAATTTTTATGGCATCTTTTGGTTATTATTGATCCTTGATGTACTGAAGGATGCCATGATACCATGGCAAACCATCTTTCTCTACTTCAACATTCTAACAATGTGTCAAGGCTATATAAATACTAATTTGAATAAAAGCGACGTTCAATTCTTGATTGACTTTGAACATGGATGATAAAATGGCTAAAGCATTAGTAATTTGGTTTTATTTTCAGTGTAGGTGTTGAAAGCTGATATTGTCAAACTCTTTCTTGAGTTATGACATTAGATTCCCATAGTGGATTAGTTTAGCATCACATGTTTGCCATTCTCCTTTCAATTAGTAAATGACGAGGGCTGAATCTCCAAACACTTGCAATGTTTGAATGCCCCTTCGAAGGCTGCTTGGAGTCCCATGATGCAAGCCTAATATTCAACTAGTTGTTAGTGCAATCAAAGTTCAATTTAGCTATGAATAAGTAATGGTTTCCCTCAGGCGAGATAAGAATTGCCCTAATTCCATGCCTCAGTGCATTTAAAGCTCTATTGAAGTAAATTTTCCATAATGACCCACACTTGATAGCGTTCTCTGCCTCAGATATGCACATTAAGCCTTCATCAGAGAATTTGAGGTCTAAAGGCTAGTAGTCATCCGTGGCTTGATTTGCCAAAAAGTCTACTATTGCACTACCTTTAATGGCTTTCTAGTTTAAATACGCGATATCATACTAAAAAAGCATAACTCGCCATCTAGCTAACCTCCTAGATAAGGTAGGAGCTTCACACAAATACTTGATGGGATCAAGCTTGGCGACTAGCCATGTGGTGTGATACATCATGAATTGCCTTAACCTTTGGGCTATCCAAGCTAAAGTATAACATAGCTTCTTTATGAATGAATAGTTATGTTTATATTTTTAAACTTCTTGATCAAGTAATAGATAGCCTATTCTTTCTTTCCTGATTTGTCATGTTGCCCTAATACACAGCCCATCGACTTGTCAAAAATTGATAGATACAGGATTAACGACTGACGGGCGTTGGTGGCACAAGTATTGAAAGGTTCAAAAGGTAATGTTTGATCTTATTGAATGCTTCTTGACATTTTTCATTTCATTCCCTAGGATTTTATTTTTAGAGTAATCAAAAGATTGAGCACATTTATCTGTCAACTGAGATATGAATCGGGCTATGTAGTTCAACCTTCCCAAGAAGCTTCTCACTTCCTTTTAAGTTCGAGGTGGTGACTGATTTTGAATGGCCTTGACCTTATTAGGATCAACCCTTATTTTTTTCTCACTTACAATGAAACCCAATAGTTTACCAGATGTGGCACCAAATGTGCATTTGGCAGGATTTAGCTTGAGTTGCTATTTGCAAAGCCTTTTGAAGAGTTTTCACAAATGGGCCACATGTTCACTCTCTTTTGGCGACTTGGTGATCATATCATCCACATAGACCTCGATTTCCTTATACATGAGATCATGGAACATTGTTACCATCACCCTTTGGTAGGTTGCCCTGGCATTTTTTGAGCTCGAAAAGCATCACTTTATAGTAAAAAGTACCCCATACAGTTAAAAAAATGGTCTTTTCCATGTCTTCATAGGCCATTTTGATTTGGTTATAAGCCAAAAACCCATCCATGAAGGAAAACAGTGTATTTTGGTAGTGTTGTCTACTAAGGTGTCGATGTGAGGCAGGGGAAAATTATCCTTGGGACTGGCTCAGTTCAGTTCCCTGTAGTCCCCACATATTCGCATTTCACCGTCCTGCTTAGGAACTAAGACTATATTGGCTACCTATTCAGGATATTTGGCTACCTTGAGAAATCCTGCTTCAAATTACTTCTTCACTTCTTTTTTAATCTTTAAAAGCATTTCAAGTTTCATCTTCTAAGCTTTAGTTGTATAGGTTTACACTCAGGTTTAAGGGGAAGTTTATGAACCACAATGTTGGTATCTAATCTAGGCATGTCTTGATAAGACTTGACATTTCGATATTCTTGAAAAGAAACTTATTAGTTCAGCTCGTGTTGATGGCTTTATAGAGGTTCCAATTTTGAATTCTTTTAGGTCTTATTTTGTTATAAGGTTTATGGTTTCGGTGGGTTCTTCATGAGGTAATATCTTTTTTTTTTCTATTCAACTAGTCTCAATAGGTCTAGAGGTATGGGGTGCTCTTTAGGATTCTCTTCAGATTCAACCTCACCGACACAGATTGGTTGCTCGCAATTAATTTCTGAAGTTTTAATATGAAGATTCATGCCACCTTCACTAGGGTACCTAAAAATATGAAAAAAAACAATATAGGTGGAAAAACATGTAAAGAAAGGTCTAAGGTTGGCAAGAACTATGAACACAAAGAATGAATGCAAAATGCTTAGTCACTTTCATTAATAATACTTAATACGAATTGCCCATAGAAAGGATCTTACAATGCTTTTGGGCGAGAGCATATAGGTTTAGTTCATAGCATTACTTTGAAATAGACTTAAATAGTACAAGAATCTCAGTCTCGTCTAAACCCTTAGAACAAATCTTGAAGGGCACAAACTAGTCTTAAGACTTATAATTGACATCTTTAGCTCGTCAATCGTATTGATGGAGACATCTTCAGATGCTTTGTTCAATATAAGCATAGCATTAGCAGAGCCAGTATTTACATGTCTCTTTGGGCGAAAACTTTCCCGAAGTAGGGGGAATATCATTGGCTTATCCTCTATGTTTTATCTTGACAAACGAGCCATTCTCTTCTCATGGTTCTTCTAAGCTCACTTTCTTTTCTGTTGTGCACTGGGCTTGAATCCTAACCATTATTTGTCGATCCGGTTGACTATTTTCAAGCTTTAGTAACTCTTTAAAGACATTTTTTGAGTCTTTTTCTAGCCTGGGCACCTTTGTTGACAGTCAACTTCAAACCCATGTGAGTACTCTCTGATAGGTGGGGCTGAACTATTAGTAAACCTTCCTTGATATAAGTGGCATTAATAAATTCAAAGGATTGGAAAGAGGATTCTAGGATATCTTTATCAGGTTTGATATATGGGGCATCAGTTGAGGTGGCAGCAATGATATCTTCTTCTTTTTTTATGCTGACAACTTTATTCTCAATCATGAATTTTAATTTTTGGTGCAAAAATGATGGTACTGCCCTAGCATAATGAATCCATGGCCTTCCCACTAGGTAGTTATTTGATGGTGCAATGTCCATCACATGGAACTCAACTTTGTAAGTACATGGGCCGATTTGGAATGGAATGGTGATATTCCTTACAATGTTCTGGCAGGTTTTGTTGAACACTCGTACAATTGAACTTTGGATATGAGATGCATCAATGGGGAGCTTGTTTAAGCATGACATGGGCATTACATTCAAAGCAGACCTGTTATCGATAAGTACCTTGGGCAACGTAGTACCTTTACAATATGTGGTGATATAAAGGCTTTCTAGTTTTTTCTCTTTCTAAGTAAGATTTCATCATTACTGAAAGATATGTAATTATCGATAATGATGTTGCTCACTAAACGATCCAACTGACCTATAAAACTGTCATGAATGACATAAGCCTCATTCAAAACTTTGAGAAGGGCATTCTTTTGAGCTTCAGAATTTGACAGTAATGACAACATAGATATCTTGGCGGGTTACTTATTCAACTGAATGACGATGCTGTATTCGCTGTGTTTGATAAACTTGAGGAATTCTGTAACTACTTTCTTATTCACTGGCTCCTTCAAAATTGCCTAATTTAAGTTTTTAATCATAGATTTCGATGCTTGAGAAACAAGACTAGTATTTTCTTATTTAGTTTCACTTTCTGATGCTGTTAGGGCATAATATCTGCCATTTTGAGTTAAGTGACTCACTTCTAGAAGGTCTACACTTGCTGTTTGCTGACTAGATTCCCTGATGATTAAGGTTTTGTTTTCATAATTCCAAGGAACTGCCTTATCATCCTTATAAAGGAAATAAGATGGAAGTTGAATGATCATCCTTGGTGTGGACTAAACAGGGGTGGCTTTGCCTCTCGGTCGATTGTCTTTCAAGATCAATGGCCTTTTAATCCCATAAGGAGGATTGCCTTCTTCTTCTATAGTGTTGATAGATGGTGTTGCATTCGTAGACTCAATACGTTTTTGCTTTTCATCATAGAATTTGATGCTATCTTTGTTCATCATCCTTTGAACCATAGTGTAAAACTCTTTGCATGTTTGAAGAGTATGACTCTAGATAGTATGGAAATAATAGAAATCACCACAAATAAGTGTTGGAATAGTCAAAAGCCTGATGAGCAAGATCTGGCAAGCTTTCATGGAAGCTAAAATAGTGACAAATAATAAAAATACTGTTGAAACATCCTAGTGCCACTATGGTCAAGAACACAATTTGCAACATTGTCTATCATTCTTGAAAATGGACGATTTGTAACATTGTTCCATAGAGGTCCATTTTCAATTGACTATTTTTTTCCTTTACTCAAGTAATTTCTTTGGCAAAGGTCGCCTTTTTCTTGTTCAAACTCTTACTTAAGCAATTGAATCTTGGAAAAAAATTCATCAACCGGTATTTGTGATGTACCAATTCTAGGTAGGGGCACGGCCTTATTAATTCAACGAATCCTCCATTCATCATATCATGGGGTCATACTACTACCTCTCTAATATCTCTTCATGTAGCGGGTTTTTTTCCATGTATGAAAGGCTAGCTGGACCAAAATCCCATAACTCTAAGTCTTGGACAAAGGGGATGAAATAACGACACTAGAATTGTCAAAGGACTAAAAGAGGGGCATAGCTAGTACTTCTTCATAATCCCATGAGTGGGACATAGCTGTAATCTCTGTACTAGCATATGATAGTTTATGGGGAAAACTAAGAGGCCTTCCATGTTACCTCTTCCCCGTTGAGGTTTTGGAATTTCTGGACCCATTATTCTTTAGATTTATTTTTGGGGCTATTCCTTCTCAAGTACTTTAGAGATAGGGCTAAAGTTAGGTAAGAAGAAGTATGACATCCTACTTTCTTCGAGGCTAAAGTGACTGACAAACCAAATGTGAAGGAGCGGTGCACATATGATGAATTTGCTTATACCCATTTTTTTTTACGAAAATTAAAAGCTCAAATAGTTTTGACAATGATGGTCGATGCGAGATTGATGTTGCACCACAAACGAGAAAAGACATCTGCTACTGTAACTTTAACATAACCTAATATCTTTGGGAATAGAACCATACCATATATCGCTAAAGCGTAGATATCTTAGATTTTTTGGATGTCAATGATGCTCGCCATTGCTTCTTTCAAACTAGTCCATGAGATGCATTCACTGTTCCCCTTTGTTTTGATATGACTTTTAATTCAAGACTCTGTTACCCTAAGGATTTGAGCTAATCTTGTCTTAAAGGTTAGAGGGTTTAACGTTTTACAGTATATTCTGTCAACCTTTGGTCTCTCAATGTTGAGTAATATAGTGTATTTATCAATAGTAGGGACCAAACTTCATGGTAAAAAATGAAACACTGGTATGCTAGATTCCAAAACTGAGAGGCTACTTGCAACAAACTAACATCTAAATGAACTTGGGGTAAGAGAGCAATATCTCTATATCTTTTAATGAATGATTCCCTTTCAGTGTTGTCCCAATTAGTCCATATACTCTTCAGATCCCGCCAATCATTTTGACAGTACCCTATCTTGATCCTTTCATGCACCATTAAGACATACCCTAGTTTAAGGATGTCTCCATCTTCACCCTATCAATGTTCTGACCATGCTTAGACTTCCTCAAAGGGCTTTAGCTCCGAAGTGGATTGTTGCTCCATGATAGACACCTATTTATGAACATTGAATCGTTAACCAATTGTCCCATAGAGATGGCAATTATGATGAAATAATGCATGGTGAAAAAGAAAAGTAAAAAAGGAACAAGTTAGTAACCCACATGAAATAATAGGCAAAAGATAAAGAAAATATGGAATAGCAATAGAAGCGTATCACACAATTTGCCCTAAGAATAGGCGATATGATGCCTAAGGGCAAATTAAGATGATTATGAATGTTAAGGTGTTGAATGGCCAACATACTAGCATGTCCACATTAAAATTGTCTTTCCACAAAGTAACATGATACCTCATACGGGCTAAGGTTGACCGCTTAAACGATGATGTTCGTTCATCACCATTTATGTTAAATGCATGCTAAGCCATTGTTCGGGCAACATGATGGCTTATTTTGGTCAAATATAACTATTTCAAGATGGCATTGCAGGTAATGGCATTCAAATGTCTTTACCCACTTATTAAAGAGGACTTGCCGTCAGATGTAACGGCATATCCTAAACAAATGATCATAAAAATGACAAATGTTTCCCTAAGTGATCCTACTCTTCAGGTTATTCTAGAATCGTGTGGTATGGTTTGACATGGCTTAGCTCGTAGGGCTCACTATATGAGTTTAAGTCGATGCCTATTTCAATATTCGAATCGCTCCTCCATTCGGTAAGAATAGTCGAGGCACCCTGATCCTATGCCCATCATGGGTTTGGTAGAACGAGTTTAATCTGATGGATGTATTTCACTATGTGAATGCAGAAGGATACTCATAAGAGACATAGGTAGTTTATATCCCGAAAGGTTTTTCCATGCCTATACGAAGGGTTACTCACAAAGGCAGATGGCTTACTTCTTTCTAATAATTAGGACACTAACTGCACCATGGTGTTTGGTGGGAATCTAGTGCAAATGTAAGTGCACGGTGTGTGTTGGCGAAATAACCCAACCTTTTTGTTTCACTCCATATTACCATATTTATTCAAATAAATATTCATTCGAGAACGCATAATCCACAACAACTATAGGACAAAAACATGAACAATTGATATTAGTAGACAAAAATAGAAGAGAATTATATCTAAATAATTATGGAGACCAAAAAACCAAGAACTGAGTGAGAAATAGCCAGTTATAGGCCTAACTCTCTATGTCCCAAGTTGAGTCCCAAAAAACCATGTGCCCGCTTAAAAACTTTGGACGATCTGAAGGGCATGGCATGCTCGACTTAAAAATAAATGATGGTCGATTATGGTCGAGCCTTTAAGCTATCCAATGATCAGGATTCGGACTAGGTGTAGTAAAATGAAGGAAAAAAGGACTGTCAGAGGAATCGTTTATCCAATCGAGCCTCAAATGGCCACCACGAAGCGGCTATAAACTAAGAGTCACCATCAATCATTTTAGGCAAGGCAAGATCAGATGCCTATTGAAAAGAATATTCTGAGTTACGAGACTCAGGACATCGATCATGATTTATGTGGCCCAAAGGTTTGATGGTTGGGTTCGAGAGTTGGTTACATACAAGGAAGTACAAAGCTACCCGTGATGCCCGAAACCGATACCCACTAACTATATCTCATTTTGGTCTTGGTTAAATCAGTTCCATTTAGTTTGTATTTAGATATAATTCCCTTTAATACATGAAGTATTATAAACAATAGACCCAGTTTTTCTTCTTTTTTAAAAAAAAATTAGCTCATCTATGTGCCTCAGAGATGTGAGGAACATAAGGAGTTTTTATGAATATAAAGTTTGGATTGAGTTTTGAAAATTTTTGATATTCTACATTAGGCACTACAGAGATACCAACATGAAACATTGCCTTGTAAATTTTATTGGAAAAGTAAATTTTAAGTATGGATGCACGATAATCACTACAAAAGGAAATGAGTTAGTAAGGCAAAAAAAGTGAAACATAATAATATCATAAGCAAGCAATCACAAACAAAAGAACGTAAAAAAAAGGGGCGATCAAAATGTATCTCAAAATTACTTTTTATTATTGAAGAATAACTAAGATGACAAATTTAAAGCCTGGTATGGATTTACTAGTAATTTAAAAAATAAATATGATTTTTATCAAAGCAGTCTGAGGATCTAAAAAGGAGAAAATTTTGGATGTTTTTAAGGTAAAACAGGGTTGGAATATCCTCTCGGAGAGATCGGGTTGGAGTATCCTCAAAGACAAAGTTAGGAAATATTTAGGAATAAAGACAAAATTTGTATATCCTTTTTAAAAAATGGGGTTGGAGTATCCCCTTGGAGTATTGGGGTTGGAGTATCTCCAAAGTAGGAAAACATTTAGGAACAAGGAGAAAATTTAAATTTTTTAATAAAAAATAGGGTTAGAGTATCCCCTTTGAGTAATGGAGTTGGAATACTCCAATAGCTAAGATTTTAGTATCAAATCCTATTTTTGTATTGTAATCTTAATTCAAGTAAAAAAGGGCTAATGTTGTGGGGGAACCAATTGGACGCATTTTGAGACATTCGAACAACTCAATAAAAGGAGATTCGAAAAAATAAGATAAAAACAGGAGACAACATCATGTCATTTCCTTTCCCGAATTTATTTTGGATGCATCCGAAGGCTTTAAAAGGTTAATAAGGCACCATTAGAAAGGTAACTTCATAAAGTTTAATGTAAAAATATTGCAAAAATCCTATGAAATAACTTTCTAGGTGGAATTAATTTTTGAAGTTGGTCTATCTTGACACCGGCAACATGTTCAGGGAAGAGGACACACTAAACTTTGAAAAATCGTTCTAGGCTTATTCGGGATCATTAGATCATGAATAATACCTCTTTGGAAAGGGAATTTTGCAAACCTTTTAAGATAAATATTTAAAAATTTCTTTAAAATTATTTGATATGCTAAAGTGGCTCAAACAAAATATTGCATGTTAGTTATAAGGGTTCTAGATAGCAAAAGTTCAAAAAATTATAACTCTCTTGTCGAGGATGATTCGAGGATAAATAAGACACTGTTAGAAAGGTAATTTGATACCCTTTAAGGGAAAAATATTAAAAAAATTGAAACAAATATGTTATGGTTCAAATATGATTTTTCAAATCTAAACTACAGTGCTATTAAAGCAAAAATAGGGGGATTATTTGATATTCTAGGTCTTCTCGAAGATAGGCTCGAGTCTAAGACGTCCCAACATCCGTGATAGAAAGTAACATGAACTTCACAAGTTTATTCCATAATCCCGGAATAGTTTAGGATAATGGAACAACCTATTGATTATATGACTAGAGGGGACATAGGACTCAAGATCAAGGCTTAATACTAAAAAAAATCTCTTTTTATTTTGAAAAATAAACTTATTCCACCATGACAGAACTGAAATGTTTATCTACCCCTAAGATTGGAAGACCAATTTTATGAAAGCATTATGTCAATGTTATTCTTCATTTACTAGAGGTAGCATGCATCTTGATAGGAATAACATAAGCAAAATATAACGTGCACTAAGATGAATAAGGATTAAACATGCAAACACCTAAGTGACATGTTAACATGGAAATGGGTGACCAAAAATCTAAAAAGATGACAAATAAGGTGTATGAACATATTCAAACAAAAGAATACAAGCTTAAGTTGTCAAGGCAGCATTTTTATGTAATGAAACTTCTTAAAACATAAGAAATGCATGAATGTACATAAGACTTGTTAAGGTGGACATTTAATCATGTGTTAAACAAGTGAAAATAAAAGAAATATGACAAAAAATGCATAGATAAGGGGGTTATTTTGATGTCAGAATGAAAGACAAGAAGTTTGGCCTACCATGCAATATCAAGGCAACAAGAAAGCATCAACACTCTAAGACTATCATAAATAAGCAGTAACAATGCATGAGAACTTTAAAAGGGTCATAGTAATAAAGAAAGGTCACTAGGATGATGAAAATGTTGAACAATCATAAAACATGCAAATCAGGTGGACCAAATATACCAAAAGTTTCAAGCTTTAACCTTTTCTTTAAACAGTAGTTTTGAACTTCACTTTTTTCGATTGAACAACAAAAGAGTGATGAAAAGAAGGGGCTTTTTAGTTAGCTATGGAGAAAGGGGAGTTTTCAAAGGGACTATGAGTGTAATGAAAGTTTTCATAGGGATTTTTGGTGATGGTTTTAAAGGGATCAGAAATGGAAAAGATTTTTTTTAATTTTTGGGGGAAGTGGAAAATAGAAGGAATGAAGGAATGAGTGGGAGTTTTCTGCTGGAAATCTCTTTTTTTTTTACCTAAGTCCAAGGTTGGTTTATAAAGCCATGTGGCCATAAAGATAAAAGACAAAAAGGTAAGGGCATTTTGGGGTTTTGGTGCATGTACCTTATGTAGAGGTTAGGTACAGTGCTCAGTTGCCATGCAAACCTATTGGTTTGCTCAGCAAAAATAGTGGATCTAGACTACTTTATTTAGCTAAGCATTGGTTAAGTTCGGCCTTATCCTTTGACAAATTGCCTAATATCATGAAATATCTTTTGTTATTGGCTATTTGGACCTCAAGATTTTGTTTAAATCCAATCACAACGCCAAAGACGAAGCTTGGTATGAATTTTGATGATTTTTGGTGCAAGAAATGTGTTTGGATTAGATCTTGAATCAATGGTGCAGTGGATAAAAAATGGCTCGAACTAGGCAAATATGTCTTTAGGTATCGATATAGAACATTGTGCATCGATAGAGAAGGCTATTTTATCCATAAGTATCAATAAATGAACTATGTATTGATACTAAGAGCAAAAAAATGTTTCTAGTCTCGAAACTTAGAGGCATGTATCGATACTTCATGGACTTGTATCAATACTCATGCTTGTGTATAAATACATTTTGCCAAAAATTCAAATTTTAGCTACTGCCAAGGTCTGTATCGATAGAGACATGCTAGGTATTGATAACATATCTTAGGTATCAATACCAAACCCTCTTGTATGGATACTACATGTGAAAATTCAATTTTTTGGTGCCATAAAGCCTCGTATCAGTACTTATACACTAATAAAACTTGCATGTACCTACAACTTCTTGATTTTCGTCAAGTTGAACATAAACAGTGGAAAATTAGTTCAGGTACTTATTTGAGTAACTTCGATGACACCATGAAATATGGCCTTTAATGCCTCATCTTACATTTTTCTCTGAGGTGATCTATAGGCATTTCAGACTTTCCAAAAGAAATTTTTTTGCCTGGTGCCATGTCGTTTAATAGTGCCTAGCGACATAACACCCGATAGTTATCCCCCTATTTTCATTTCTCTTTTCTGATTTTATCATCTTTCACCTAAGTCCTAAGATGCCAAAATTAGCTTGGATAAAATGAGGTATCTATAGTTACCCCTCTTTGGCTGTTGCTAAGTATTAGGAAAAAACCAAAAATAAATAGACATCATTTTATTCGGATAGGATGATAGATTCGTGTACTAGGTTATTTTTCTAGTTTAATCCCCAACAAGTGCCATCAGCTTGTTTAGACTTTGAGGTAGGTAAAGAAAGACATCCAACTTTTCGTGGACTAAGGTATATAAGTGCCACAGCTTGTATGGGCTTTAAGGTAGCGATATGTCCTATTCTTCAAAGACTAAGGTAGATAGGTGCAACCAACTTATGTAGGCTTTAATATGCATCCTGCTCTTTGAGGATTGAGGTAGGTAGGTGCCACCAGCTTATGTGGGCCTTGTTAAGCATCATGCTCTTTAAAGACTGAGGTAGGTAGGTGCTACCAGCTTATGTGGGCTTTGTTAAGCATCTTGCTCTTTGACGACTAAGGTAGATAGGTGTCGCCAGCTTGTGTAGGCTTTTGGTAAGTCAGGAAAGGCGTTCTGCTCTTTGAAGACTAGAAGAAAATGAGTTTAGATATCCCTTTTGAGTGATTTTCAATGAGCACGTAAGGTCAAAAGTTCTTACTTAAGGCCTTTCAAGGTTTTTCAAAATAAAAAAAATAGTACCTTATGTTCCTTACAAATTTAACTTCTGTATACAAGAGCTGGTACTTACAGGATGTTAAATGCTATGTAATGCCTAGGGGTACAAGTGCTTGTCTAAATGATGCAAGGGTACTGACATTGAAAGCCTAATCTGATGGTTGGTTTTGGCCTTCTTTGACTTTGACAAGGTGGCCTTTTGGTCGAGGTTTATCAATCTTGCTTTAGATTTCCAGAAGCTTTTAATGTTAAGGTTGTCCCTTTTTTGAAAGTATGGGAGGTTCATGACCCTTTATTGGGAGGAGGTTTTGAGCAGATGTTTAAAATATAGGTCCTAGAGCAAGACTGGTATGGGCCCAAGAGTTCATTCTTTGTCTTTAAACATGAAACAAAGTTCATGCAAAGTTCTATATTTTGAAGTAATTCTAGGAAATCCTGTTAGCAGTTTTGTTTGTTTATCAAGCATTATCAATTAAATGATAAACATGATGCAACATGAAATACAGTACTACAAAAAGATTTTGTAAGAAACTAAATAATACTTCTATTCAAAGAAAGAGGGTGTAAGTTGTAACAAACTTATAAGATTACTGAAGGTTTTAAAATACAAAGGAGATAAGAGAAGTCTTCCTACTCGATTGGCTCAGATGTTAATGACATGAATTCTCCACTAAGTGTTTCTAGAGATTTCTTTTGAGCAATTGATCCTTTTGGTGCTGGTGACTCATAAAAAGATCCCTTAGATTACCCCATAAAGGGATAGAGGCCTCAAAGTTAGGTAGTTTCCATTTTTTAAGTGTAGGTATGGATGAGGTTTAGTAGGGTTTAGTCAGCATAAAACAGATGGCTAGGTTATGACTTGGTTTGATCAGAGTGCTAAATATGAGGAACAGGGTCTGGTTGCTTAAGCAACCTTTTTAGGTTTTAAACTTAAACTGGTTTTCTCTTTTTTCTTCTCGTTTGTTTTGTTGTTGTTTTTTTTATGTTTGTAGTTTTTTTAGAAAGTGGAAAAAGAAAGAGAAATAGGATACCCTCTTGGGTTTTCATCCTAAAATCCTTTTAAGCATAGTATTTTTTAACAGAATTGAAGTTGATAGGGTTGGGTAGGTCGTTGCAGTCCATCTTAGTTAAGATTAGAGCTTTTTCAGAGAATACATGTTTCACCATGTATGGCCCTTCCTAATTTAGGGTCTATTTTCCATGAGCATCTTTATGGATCGGGAGAATTCATTTGAGTACCAAATCACCTTTTCACAATTGGCAAGTACAAACTTTTTTATTATGGGCCCTCATCATCTGCTTTTGATGTAGCTACCTATGACAACTGGCCTTGATTCTTTTCTTTTCAATGAGATTGAGCTTTTCATATTGACTCTTAACCCATTCAGCTTCTTTAAGTTGGAATTCCATCAGGACTCTAAGTGAAGGGATTTCAACTTCAATTAGCAATACAGCCTTAATGCCATAGACCAAAGAGAATGAGGTGGCACCTAGTATCGATACTAAAACCTCTTGTATTGATACCACAGCCAAAAATATCAATACATGGCCTTTTGTATTGATATCAATAATATTTTTAGGGTTTTAAGGACATGGCAGCCATGTATCACACCCACTCATAAAATATGAATTTTACACACCTTTAGCTCTTTGAACACCTTACCTCAACTAGTAATGATGGATGACTAATCTATGTGTATCCGATGATGCTTTGAATTATGATTCATGATGCTTTAAATGATGGTCTAGACAAAATATGGTGTTTATAGCTACCCCGCTTTGGTTGTTACTAAGTATAAAAATAAGGCAAAGATAGATAGATACTATTTTGTTCGAGGTATGCTTGATGCTGCCTCATGTTCTTACGATGGAAAAACTAAAATTATTATAACACTAGGATAAAACTATATTTTAGCAGCAATTCCAATTCTTGCAAAAGTTAAATTTGAATTCTCAGATGAAAAACCTAAAATGTAATCCTAGCCTCAACTTATCCTAGGTTCTATTTAAAGATTGATAGGATGCTAATTGCCGAATTATAGCCAATAACATTGCATTTTTCGAAGGATTTCTTGACAAGTTTAGGATGAAAGACTTAGACTATGATCCTTAGCTTGACCTATCCTTAGGTTTGAATTAAAAAATGACAAAATGCTAACATGTCGAATCATGATCAGCAACGTTAGGCTTTGAAAAGATTTCTTAACAAGTTTTTGGGTAAAGACTTAGACTAGGATCCAAGGCTCGAACTATCCCTACATTCGACTTTAAAAATGAAAGGGTGTTAATGTGCTGAATCACGGCCAATAGTGTTGGACTTTGAAAGGACTTTTTAATAGAGGTTCTTGATAGAGATTCTTGACAAAAGTTAACAAAAGTTCTTGATGAAGATGCCAATAAGCCGAATCACAATATTCCAACAACATTGGACTTTGAAGGGATTTTCGGACATAGGTTCTTAACAGGGATTCTTGACAAAAGTTCTTGACAAAGGTTCTTGACAAAGATGCTAATAAGCCAATTTACAGTGTTTTAGCAATATCAGACTTTGAAAGGATTTCTTGAAAGAGGTTCTTAATAGGGGTTCTTACAAAAGTTCTTGACAAAGGCCAATTAGCTGGATCTAACCGATTGGCATCACTGGGCTTTGACTTTTAATGATGCGATATCTTGAAGAGATAAGGGTCTTACCTAAGCGATCTTTCAATTTTCAATGTCAAATATCCTTACCAAGAAATTCCTTAAAGCTCGACAAATTCTATTTAATATGATATTGACATGATGATATTATGTGATGACAATATGAATGTATGATCTGATGATGCAATTGTAACTTTCTTGATGTTATGACTGCATGATTATGACATAAAGTCCAATATGAAAACAAATGTTAAAATTTTCTTTCTGACTATGAATTTTGACAATTGTTTCCTTGATGCCATACTTCAAGGTGCTGACTTCAAACATAATGGGCTTTAAGATCATGAGTCTTTTTAAATGATTTGATGTTTAGATGATCACTTTCTTGACTTGGGGAACCAGATGTGCTCTTTTGATAGGGTAAGAACTTGGGTGCCCATGTTTCTTGACTCGAGGTGTATGATGACTTTTTGACAATTTAAAGATTTGTGTTTTTTAACTCCAAATATGTGATGATCTTTTCTAATAAGGTTAGTTGATTTCATTAAAGGCTCGAGGATTGGATAAATTTTGAGCTTAGTTGTTTAGATATCTTGGGTAGATTAGTTAGTGTTTGAGTCTTGATAGGATTTTTAACAAAGTGGCATAAAATTAACTTGGGTTAATTTTGAAAATTTTTTCATGACAGGTGCCTTTAGGAAGCCAAGAATGGTCTGATATATAATGAGTAATGGTATATGTCAATTATAAGGGACTCATGGTCTTTGACAATTAAGGCATGACTAGAATTCCTTGTGTTTTTCTCATTTTTTTATGTGATACTAAAAAATCTTGATGTGAATTTTATTTAATTATCAAAATTTATCAATTAAATGACAAGCATAATGCAATATAGATGCAATGCACATAGGTTAAAAGAAACAGAATAATATTTTATTCATGACAAAAAGATAATATAATTCAGTTTACATTTGACAAGAAGGGTATAATAATAATGAAGTGATCTTTCGGGCGATCAATGCCTTTAATAATCATTACACGAATCTTTCTCTGATGCATCTCAAGATCTTTCCTGAATGGTCAACATGCTTGATACAAGCTTATCTTCTAAAAACCCTTAAAATTGCCTCGTGTCATTTTGCATTTACTCCTAACTCAAGTATTTGCTTTCTTAACCTTCCAAACTCAAGTCTGGTTTAGGTGAGGTTTAACTTTTATTTGGTATTTATTCAAGGGTAAGGTCGAATAAGATTCAATTTAGCATGGTCAAGATTCGATAGTTAATTAGACTAAGGTTTTTTTTACAAGTATTTCAATAGGATTTGATTGGGCTTGGTTTTGGTTAAGGCTGACTTTTCTTGAGCCATATTTTTGAGTTTTCAACTTAAGGTAGTTGATTGTCCAGATGCCCTTTTTAGGTATTCATCTAGAACCCTTTTTTGTTTTATTTTTTTATTTATTTTTTTACTTTATTTATTTTTATTATTTTTTGTTTTTTTTCTTGACTTTTTTTTTTGGCAAATGACACTCTTTTAGGTTTTCATCTTTTAAGCATAGTATTTCCTAATAGAATCTGAATTGACTATATTGGACAAGACTTTGCCATCCCTTTCTGTTAGGATCAGGGCCTCTCCGAAAAAAGCTTATTTCATGGCATAAGGTTCTTCCCATATAAGGGTCCACTTGCCTCGAGTGTCTTTATGAATTGGAAGGGTTTTCTTGAGGGCCAATTTATCTTCGTGAAATCAATAAAGGTAAACCTTTTGTCATGGGCCTTGATCATGCGTCTTTGATACATTTGCCTATGACATATGGCTTTTAGCTATTTTCTTTAATAAGATTCAGCTTATCATAAATGTTCCTAATTTATTTGGTATTTTCGAGTTTAGCCTTCATCAAGATTTTTAGAAAAGGAATCTTGATTTTGATAGGTAAGATGACTTCCATCGATAGATAAGGGAAAATATGGTGGCACCCATGGTAATCTGGACTGAAGTTTGATATACGTGGAGTGCAAAAGGTAGTTTTTCATGCCAATCTTTATAAGTCTCAGCCATTGTTTTGGCTTGTTTTATGCTAGTTGCCTCGACTGCCCTCATTTTGGGATAGTACAACACTGAGTTATGATCCTAGATTTTGAATTGAGAGCATACTTCTTCATCATGTTGTTTTTCAACTTATAAGAATTGTAAGTGATGATTTATTTAGGAAGTCATTATCGACATATTATGTCCTGCTTTACAAATTTGGATAGGAATGATTTAGTGACATTGACATATGAGACCACATTTACACATTTAGTGAAATAATAGATCACCACTAGGATGAACTAGCATCCATTAAAAGTCTTAGAGGTGATAAGCTGAATCATATCCATGTCCCACATAGAGAAGGGTCATGAAGCTATCATAATAAAAAATAGTAAAGGTGGGACATTGATCTAGTTCATATATATTTGAAATTTATGACATTTTTTAGCATACTTGACACAGTCCCTTTCGAGGGTTAGCTAATAATAGCTCAATCGCATGACTTGCTTGGCCATCTAATGCCTATTAGTGTAGGTGCCTTAGATCTTTTCATGATCTTCTTCTAGGAATTTTTAGGCCTTAGAAGCATCAACACATCTAAATAGCACTTGATCCTAACTTGTGTTGTATAAGATTTCTTGGTCTAGTACGAAACCTATGGCCTTTCTTTTGATGGTCCTTTTGTCATTTTCTATGGCATGTTTAGGGACTTTAGATCCCTGATGTAGCAGGGGATATCATGAAACCATGGCAGGCCATCCTTCACTTCTTCAATATTTTGATAATATGCCAAAGCTGTATAGATACTCATCTAAATGGGAATGACATTTGATTTTAGACTAACTTAGAACATGGATGATAGATGGCCAAGACGTTAGCCATTTGTTCTTTTCTTAAGATCGTAGGTTTGCTATTGTCCTTTCACTTGGTAGATGACTAAGGTAGAATCCTTGAAAACCTATAAAGTCTTAACATTTCTCTCAATAGCTACTTAGAGCCTCATGACATAGCTTTACTTCATTATGCTATTGATGTAGTCAAAGTGTAGTCTAGTTGTAAAGGGATAGTGGCTCATGTTGGGTGAAATTAACATGGCTCTGATTTCATGCCTCAGAGCATTTGATACCCCATCAAAATACATTTTCTAGTATTGGTCATGACCAGAGGTTTCTTCTCCTTCGGTTATGCACATCAAGTTTTCGTCCAGGAAATCAAAGTCAAATGGCTCATAGTTTTTCCTTGCCTAGGTTACCAAGAAATCCACTATCGTGCTACCATTAATGGCTTCATGGTTGACATAGATAATGCTGTATTCTGAGAGCAAAACTTACCATCTAGCCAATCTTTCTAACAATGCAAGGGTTTCACATAGATACTTAAGGGATCGAGCCTTGCAGTTAGCCATATAGTGTGGTATAACATGTATTATCTAAGTCTTCGGGTAGTCTAAGCCAAAGCATAACATAATGTTTCCACTACAAGTGATTGCTTTCATACTCCATGAACTTTTTGCTCAAGTCATAAATAACTTATTTTTTTTGAGTCATCATGTTATCGAGCACACAACCCATAAATTTATCAAAGACTGATAGGTAGACGATTAAAGGTTATTTGGGAACTGACGGTACTAATACTAATGGGTTTGATAGGTAATGTTTAACTTTGTCAAAGGCTTTTTGATATTCTTCATTCTATTCTCAGATTCTATTTATGAAGGGGTCAGAAGGTCAGGTCACATTTATCATTGAGCTAGCATATAAATCTAGATATGTAGTTTAGTCTCTTTAAAATGTTTCTCACCTCTTTTTAGGTCCAAGGTGGTAGCATGTTTTGAATAGCCTTGACTTTATCTGGGTCAACTTTGATCCTTTTTTTAACTAATAATAAAGCCTAGTAGTTTCCTTAAGGTGACACCAAAGTTACATTTGGCAAGATTCAATTTTAGTTAAAATTTTCATAGCCATTCAAAAAGAATCTGAAGGTCTGGGACATGTTCATCTTTTTTCATTATCTTGGCAATCGTATCATCCATATAGACCTCAATCTCCTTATGCATTAAGTCATGAAATAATGTTACCATGGCCTTTTGATAGGTTGCTCTAGGATTTTGTTTTTTTAGCAGCCTAAAGATCAGATTGCATTTATTGGTCAACTGAGATATGAATCGGGCTATGTAGTTCAATCTTCTTAAAAAACTTCTCACATTATTTTAAGTTTAAGGTGGTGGTAGTTTTGAATAGCCTTAACCTTGTCTATATCCACCTCTATTCTTTTTTTGCTCATAATGAACCCCAATAATTTACTAGAGGTGACACCAAATGTGCATTTGGTAGCATTTAGCTTGAGCTGGTATTTGTGAAGCCTTTTAAAGAGTTTTCGCAGGTTGGCAACATGCTCACTCTCTTTTATTGACTTGGTGATCATATCATCCATACAGCCGCAATTTCCTTATGCATGAGATCATGGAACAATGTTACCTTGGCCCTTTAGTAAGTTGCCCTGTCATTCTGTAACCCAAAATGCATCACTTTATAGTAGAAAGTCCCCTACATGGTCACGAAAGTGGTCTTTTCCATGTCTTCAACTACCAAATTGATTTGATTATAGCCCAAAAACCCATCCATGAAATAAAATAGTGCATTTTTATGGTGTTGTCTACTAAGGTATCAATGTGAGGTAGAGAAAAATTATCTTTGAGGCTAGCTTGGTTTAAGTCCCTATAGTCCATACACATTCTCACTTTACCATCCTTCTTAAGAACTAGGACTATGTTGACTACCTATTTAGGATATTTGGCTACCATGAGAAATCATGCTTCAAATTGCTTCTTGACTTTTTCCTTGATCTTAAAAAGCATTTTTGGTTTCAACCTCCTTAACTTTTACTAGATTGGTTTGCATTCAGGTTTAAGGGGAAGTTTATGAACCACAATATTGGTATCTAGTCTAGGCATGTCTTAATAAGACCAAGCAAACATGTCTCAATATTGCTAAAGGAGACTTCTTAGTTCAGCTTGAGTTGATGGCTTTATCGAAGTTTCGATTTTGACTTCTTTTGGGTCTTTTTCTGTTCCAAGGTTTATGGTTTCAATGGATTCTTTATGAGGTAATATTTGTTTCTCTTTCTATTCAACTAGTCTCAATAGGTCTAAGGGTATGAGGTTCTCTTCAGATTCGACCTCACCAACACAGATCGGTTGCTCAAAATCAATTCTTAAGGTTTTAGTATGAACATTCATGTCACCTTTATTGGGGTACATGAAAATATGGAAAAGAATTATATAAGTGAAAGAAAAGAAAAAAAGGTCGAAAATCGGCAAAAATTATGAACACAAAGAATGAATGTAAAATGCTTAGTCATTTTCATTGATAATACTTAATAAAAGTTGCCCATATAGAGGATCCTACAATGCTTTTAGGCAGAAGCATGTAGGTTTAGTTCATAGCATTACCTTGAAATAGACTTGAATAGTACAAGAATCTCAGTCTCAGTCTAAACACTTGGAACAAACCCTGGAGGGCAGAGGCCAATCTTTAGACTTATAGTTGACATCTTTGGCTCACCAATTGTATTGATGGATATATCCTTGAATGCTTTGTTTAAATGAACACAGCACTAGCGGAGCCAGTATTTACATGTCCCCTTAGGCAAATACTTTCCCAAAGTGGTGGGAATATCATTGGCTCATCCTCTATGTCTCATCCTGACAAATAAGCCACTCTTCTTTCATAGTTCTTTTGAGCTTGCTTTCTTTTCTATTGTGCACTGGGCTTGAATCCCAACCCTCATTTGATGATTTGATTAACCACTTTCAAAGCTTTAGTGATTTCTTGAAGGCATTTCCCGGGTCCCTTTCTAACTTGGACACCCTTACCAGCAGTCAACTTCAAACTCATATGAATACTCTCTTATAGGTGAGGCTAAACTATTGGCAAACCTTCTTTGATATAAGTTGCGTTGACAAACTCAAAGGCCTAGAAAGAGGATTCTGAGCTATCTTTATCGGGTTCGACATATGGGGCATCAGTTGAGGTAGCAGTAATCATATCTTCCAATCCTCCCATACTAATAACTTTATTCTCAATGATGAATTTTAGCTTTTGGTACAAAGATGATGGCATTGCTCAAGCAGAATGAATCCATGGTCTTTCCAATAAGCAGTTATATGATGAAGTAATGTCCATCACGTGGAAGTCAACTTCGTAAGCACATGGGCCAATTTGGAGTGGAATGATGATGTTCCCGACAACGTTCCAACAAGTTTTATCAAAAGCTCACACAATCATATGACTATTTTGGATATGAGTTTTGTTAACAGGGAGCTTGTTCAAACATGACATAGACATTACATTTAAAACCAACCCATTATCAATGAGCACCTTGGGCAATGTGGTGCCTTTACAATATGTAGTGATATGGAGGGCCTTGTAATTTCCTCTTCCTCTGTGTGGGATTTCATCATCGCTGGAAGATATGTAATTATCAATAGTGATGTTGTTCACTAGGTGATCCAATTAACCTATAAAGATATTGGGAGGGACATAGGCCTCATTCAAAACCTTGAAGAAGGCATTCCTATGAGCTTCTGAATTCAACAGTAGTGACAACATCATAGCAGGTTGCTTGTTCAACTGATCGACGATGCTATATTCACTGTGCTTGATGAATTTGAGGAATTTCATAGCTTCTTTCTCACTCACTATATCATTTACAGCTATCGAATCTGAGTTCTTGGTTGCAGACTTTAATGCTTGAGAAACGAGATTGGCATTCTCTTACTAAGTGTTATTTTTTTGTACTGTCAGGGTATAACATCGATCACTCTGAGTTAGGTGACTTACCTCTGAAAGGTCAACACTTGCTGCTTACCAGCTAGATTCTTTGATGATTAAGGTTTTGCTTTCATAGTTCCAAGGAACTATCTTGTCATCTTTATACAGGAAGGGAGATAAAAGTGAATGATCATCTTTGGTGGAGGCTGAATAGGGTCAACTTTAACTCTTAGTCGATTGTCGTACAAAATCAATGTCCTTCCAATCTCGTAAGGGAGATTGCCTTCTTCTTCTTCTAGTGCATTGACAGATGGTGTTGCAGTTGCAGACTTAGTATGTGGGGCTTACTTTTCATCATAGAATTCGATGCTACCCTCATTCATTATTCTTTAAACCATTGTGCGAAAGTCTTTGCCTATTTGAAGAGTATGGCTGCAAATAGTATGGAAATAGAAGTTATCAATCCTTTCCTATCTTCTTGGTTGCATTAACTAACTTGCGCTAGGATTTGCCAAACTAAATTCATTAGTGTCTAAAATTTTTTATGTTTTCCATAATCGTGCAGTTTTCTATGATCATTTCCTCTAGGTTTAACTTAATATGAGTTTGAGATGAACTGGCTTTGATGTTGGATTTTGATTGCTTACTAGCCTTCATCTTTCCTTTCCCTTTGTTTTTGGAGATACCTTTTCTTCTCAATTCATTTTTCTTGGCCTCATCAATCCTTCCACAAAGTATGACCATATCCTTGAAGTTCTTTCGGAAGCTTCTCACTACTTTTTCTTAATAAGGGGCTTGTAATGTGCCAATAAATCTAACCATCATCTTTTTTATGCTAGTAAGGGATGAATCAAGGCAGCCTTTTAGCTTTTTTTCCTCATGGCCATAAGAGATAGACAACTAGAGATCTAACTATCGGTGGGTATCTCCTTGTCAATAGCATTGATAAATGGATCGCCATGTCCATCCCACTCCTCGTAGAACTCAATTTTAAATCGATCCATTATCTTTTGGACCATCTCCAAGAATGATGGACAATGTTGCAAACCATGTTCTCGACTACAGTGGCAACAAGATGTATCAACGGTATTTCTTCTTTGACTTTTGTTATCTTTTACTATTCTGATTTTCACGAAAACCTGCTAGACCTTACTCATCGGGGTTTTGACTTTTGCCACACTTTTTTTAATTCGATAGCCTTTTCTATCAATTATCACATTCGTTCTTGGTTCAGCATGATTTGGGAGTGGGTTGGCCCCCACATTGGCTGTAGGACCTTGCTCAATCTTGATCACTCCTGTTTCTAGTAAACCATGCACCTTTCTTTTGAATGAAGTGTAGTTCTCAATGGAGTAGCCTTGCGCTCCCGTGTGGTATTCATAATAAGCATTCTCATCATACCACTTGAGGTACGATGGTGATCTTGGGTTCATGAATGCTGGAGCCACTAGTTTGTTTCCCAATAAGCGAGAGTAGATCTCTTTATACAAGTAAGGGAGTGGTTCAAAGTGCTCACCTTCTCAGGATACTTGTTAGTTATTTGGAGCTTTTGTATTATGCATATTGTAAGGCTGTGCATTCTGGGCCACACTTTGCATGGGATTTGCTGCAAAGCTTATTATAGAGCAAACCCGGTAGCGTGGGCTGATTGCAGTACTGATGAGTAAAGGGTAAGACCCATATTTAATGTGCTTGGAAAGTACATAGACTATGCTAGATGCAGACTTTGATTAAACCTGGCATGATTCTTCCCTACAGCACTTACTTCCCTTTCTTTACCTTTATTGGTTGTTTTTTTTACTGATCTAGATGCTTCCCCAACAGATATCCTGCGACTCTTAATGGCGCTCTTAATCATTTCACTTGATATGACCATATCAGCAAAATTTTTCATGGCCCTTCCTAGTAGCTTTTTATAGTAAGAAGCTCATAAGGTGCCAACAAACATAACTATCATTTCTTTTTCAATTAAAAGAAAGTGAACTTAAGCTGCCTTCTCCCTCCATCTCTTAGCATACTGTTTAAAACTCTCGAAAGATTTTTCTCCATGTTCATGAGAGAAAGACAATCTGGAACCCAACCAGACACATGCTCATATTGTTCAAGGAATGTGCATGCCCAGTCTACCCATGTTTAAATTCTTGCAGGATTAAGTCCTATGTACCATCAGAAGGCTACCCTAATCAGGCTGTTTTGGAAGTAATGGATCAGTAGCTTCTCATTCTCTTCGTGTCTTGCCATTTTAAGACAGTACATGCGAAGATAGGTAGTAGGGTCAGTAGTCCCATTGTATTTTTCAAAATCAAGCACTTTAAACGTAGGTGGGATGACGAGGCTTGAAACTAGCCCTAATGACTTTGCATCCATGATTCCAAATTTGTTACTTCCTTTCATAACTCAAAGATGCTTCTCTAATGAGTGATTCTTGTCTAAGTCCTTATCATTTTTTGAGGGCCTCTTTGTTTTCTCTTGCTCCATATGCTCATCAAGGTCTGAGACTATAGGCCTTAATGGTGAAGAGCTCGTACCTTGAAATCCTTGAATTAAATGGGATGCTGTTGTAGGATTGATATAAATAAATGGCTGAGGTGGTCGGATGTTTGTTTCTAAAGGATGTTGCCCATGTAGTGCCCCTTCTTGAGCATTGGTGGCCAGAGTACCACCATTCAAATTACTTTCAAGGTGGGTCAGTTCTTTTCATGTCTCAACTATGCTCATTTTCCCTTTTTTTCAACATATTAGACAGTAATTTGGTTAGCTCAACGATCTGTGCTTGAAGTTCCTTATTCTTATGGAGTGCTTACTCTTAGGATTCTCTATACATGAGTTTAAGTCTTTTAATGTGGGCTTGGTGATCATTTTCCATCACTTTTTGATGATTGTGAGTGTTGCATCGATGGTGAACTATAGATTCTATGTTTTGGATCACCTTCACTTTAAATTATTTTTACAGTAGGCATTTATAGTATGTTCATGCATATGTTTGATGCAATGAGAAGAAATATGTGATCATGGATTGAACAAAAACCATGAAAAGATTAGGTTAGTTATGCAAATACAAAAAAGACAATTGGATAAAAGGACAGCTCTACCAATAGCATCTTTCATTAAAGCAACAAAATGTCTTAATTACATGTGATCATATATGAAAATGCCTGACACAATTATATTGTTTGATTACATGGTCCAAGAAATACAATAACTCTCGCTCGTGGGTTTTAGTGGGCAAGATATCATGTGTCAGGGATCGGGCTACATCCATCATGTTCTCGGCCTCCAACTGAGCTGCCTAGATATGCTCTGTGAGATGATGATGATAGTCCTGATGGTTTTGGCATGCATGATCAACCACTTGAAGCCATTTTTACTTCCACTATTTGGAGGCTCTTATTAATGTGTTAACTTGGTCTTGGCGAACTTGAAGTGAATGTTCTAAGTCTTGGATTCTGAGTGTCAGAACTCCACTTTCGGCTTGGTTTGCTCTCAAATCCCAGACTCGAGCCTCTAACCATTCATTCCTCCTTCGATAAGTTAATGCAAGAGCCTGGGCTCTAACAAGCTTCTCCCTATTTGCCCTAGCAGTTTTTCTCTATTAGTGTAGTTCCCTCTCGAGAGCTATAATTTCTGTCCTCCACTTGACCGATGACTTTCCAAGCCTTCAAGACTTGCTTGCTTTATTAAGGGCCACATAGTCTCTTTTTAAGCTCTGAAGATCCTTCTTGAGGTGGTTTTTCTCCTTGATAGCCTTACTTATCTCACCATCCTTGAGGTAGAGATCCATTTTCAATTGACCATTTTGCTCTTTTAATCGAGTAATCTCCTTGGCAAAGGTCACCTTCTCTTGTTCAAACTCTCGCTTGAGCAATTCAACCTCAGAGGGAAATTCATCAACTAACATTTGTGATGTCCCAATACCAAACAATGGCACAGCATCATTAATGCGACAATCCTCCATTCATTATATCCTAAGGTCATACTAGTCCCTCTCTAATATCTCTCAATGCAACAGGTTTGTTTCTATGTTGGAAAGGCTAGTTGGACTTTCGACTTGTAGTCGGGCTCACCATAATTAAAATCCCACAACTCTAGGTCTTGGATGAAGGGGATGAATTGACGGCACTAGAATTGTTGAAGAACTAAAAGAGAGGCATAGCTAGTATTTCCTCATAATCCCATGAGCGGTACATAACTGTAATCCTTGCATTGGTAAATGGTTGTTTATGGGAAAAACCAAGAATCTTCCATGTTACCTTCTCCCTCTTGAGGTTTTGAAATTTGTGGACCCATTGCTTTTTAGATTTGTCTTGAGGCCATTCTTTCTTAAGTACCTTAGAGATAGGGCTAAAACTGGGTAAGAAGTAGAGAGATGTCTTATTTCGTCCAAACTAAAGTGATTGATATGCTAAATGTGAAGGAGCGGTGCACATTCGATGAAATAACCCATTTCCATTTTCTTACAAAAATTAAGAGCTCAAATAATTTTGACAAGGATGGCCGGTGTAGGATTAGTGTTGCAGCACAAGTGAGAAAATACATCTGCTACTGTAGCTTCAACATAGCCCAATGTCTTTAGGAATATAACCAGACTATATATTGCCAAAGCATAGATATCTTGGATCTTTCAGATGTTAACGGTACTCGCCATTGCTTCTCTCAAACTGGCCTATGAGATTCATTTGTTGTTCCCCTTTGTTTTAAAATGACTCTCAATCTAAGACTCCATTGCCCTGAAGATTTGAGCCAATATTTTCTTAAAGGTTGGAGGATTCAACGCTTTGCAATATATCCTGTCAACCTTTCCCCTTTCAAAGTTAAGTAATGCAATGTATTCATTAACCATGGGAACTAAGTTTTCATGATTGAAAGTGAAACATCGGTATGTTAGATTCTAAAATTGAGAGGCCACTTGCAATAAACTTACATCCAAACAAACTTGAAACAGAAGAATGATACCTTCATATCTCTTAGTGAATGATCCCCTTTCAGTACTGTCCTAATTAGTCCATATAATCCTCAGATCTTGCCAATCACTTTGACAGTATCCTATCTTGATCCTTTCATGCACTATTAAGGCATGCCCTGGTTTTAAAACATCTCCGTCTTTCCACTGTAGGTTCTTTGACCATGCTCAGACTTTTTTAAAGGGTTTTAACTCTGAAGTGAACTGTTGCTCCATGACAGATGCCCCTTGGTGAACATTAATCCATTAGAGCCAATTGTCCCATGATGATAGTAATTATGATGAAATGATGCATGGTGAAAAATAAAAGCAAAAAAAAAATAAGTTAGTAACCAATACGAAACAATAGGTAAAAGATAAAGAACTAAAAGAATAGTAGCAAAAGTGTACTACAAAATTTGCCCTGAGAACAGACGGTATGATGCCTAGGGCAGACACGATGAATATAAAGGCTGAGGCATTAAACTGGCAGATACCAACATGTCCATATTAAAATTTCCTTTTCACGAAGCAATATGATACCTCGTGATGACTAAGACTGACCATTTAAATGATGATGTTCATTCATAAACATTTATGCTAAGCCATTGTCGAGTAGCATGATGGCTTATTTTAGTCAGATATGACTATTTCACGATGGCATTACAGGTAACGGCATTCACTTGTACTGACCCACTTATAAAAGGGGATTTGCCATTGAACATAATGGCATATCCTAAAGGAATGATCATGAAAATAAAAAGACAAATGTGGGTGACAATATTCACCCATCATCGCCTGCATAACCAATGGTATATATGAGTAAAGGTAAGAAATGTTTCCCCGAATGGCCCTAATCTTCAGGTTATTCTAGCTGCATCCGATATGGCTTGACATGGTTTAGCACATAGGGTTCACTACATGGGTTTAAGTTGATGCCTATTTTGGTATCTGAATCATTGCTCCATCCAGTAAAAACAACCAAGGCATCCCGATCCTAGGCCCATCATGGGTTTGGCAGAATGGGTTTAATCCGGTTAATGTATTTCCTTATGCAAGTGCAGAGGGGTACTCATGAGAGACATAGGTAGTTTACATCTCAAAAGGTATTACCATGCCTATGTAGAGGGTTACTCATGAAGGTAGATGGCTCACTTCCTCCTAATAATTAGGATATTAACCACACCATGGTGTATGGTAGGAATCTAGTGCAAATGCAAGTGCATAGTGTGTGTCCGAAAAACAATCAAACCTTTTTGTTTCACTCCCATATTACCATATTTATTTGAATCACTATTTATTTGGGCACGAATAATCCCTAACAATCACAGGACAAAAACATAAACAATAGAGATTAGTAGGCAAAAATAAAAAAGAATTATATCTAAATAATCATGGAGACCAAAAAATCGAGAACGAGTGAAAAATAGCTAGTTATAGGCCTAACTCTTTATAGTCCCCAGTGGAGTCACCAAGCTATTGGCATGTGCCCGACCTTTAAAACTTCAGGCGATCCAAAGGGCATAGCGCACTCGACTTAAAAATAAATGATGATTGGTTATGGTTAAGCCTTTGAGCTATCCCTTGATTAGGATTTGGATTTGGTGTGATGATATGAAAGGGATAGGGATCGTTGGACGAGTTGCTCATCCAACTGGACCCAGATGGCCACCATGAAGTGGCCATCAACTTGGAGTCGCCACCAATCATTTTAGGCTAGGCAAGATCAGACGCCTATTAAAAACAATGTTACAAGCTACAAAACTTGAAACACTGATTTCAAGGTCTGTGAAATCTAGAGATTCGTTGGTTGGGCTCAGGAGTTGGTTACATGCAAGGAAGGACTAGCATCCTTACGATGCTTGAAATCGGTACCTGCTAACTATGTTTCACTTTAGTCTCGGTTAAATTGGTTCCATTTAGTCTCTATTTAGATATAATACTCTTTACTGCATGAAATTTTGGAAAATGTAAATCCGAGGGTTTTTTTATTAAAGAAAATTAGATCACCTATGCGTCTCGGACATGTGAGGAATATAGGAATTTTTTTATGAAAACAATGTCCAGATTGGATTTTAAAAGTTGGATGTTTCGTATTAGGCAATGGAGAGATACCAACACAAAACATCACCTCATAAATTTTATTAGAAAACAAATTTTAAATATGAATGCACAATAACACGACCAAAGGAAACAAGTTAGTGAGGCAAAAAATAAAAAATCTAATAATATCATAAACAAGCAATCACAAACAAAAGAATATAAGAAAAGAGGGGTAATCGAAATGTATCTCATAATTGTCTTTGATTATTGAAGAATAACCCAGATGACAATTTTAGAGACCGATCTAGATTCAGTGGTAATTTAAAGAACAAAGATAATTTTTATCAAAACAGTTTAAGGCATCTTAAAGAGAGAAAATTTTAATTTTTTGAGGTAAAAGTAGGGATGGCGTACCCCTCTGAGAAATGGGGTTGGAGTGCCCCCTAAAATAGAGTTATGAAAATAGTTAGGAATAAAGAAAATAAATTTTATTTTCTTAAAAAAAGGGGGTTGGATTATCCTTTCAGAGTAGTGGGGTTGGACTATCCCCAAAGCTAAGAAAACATTTAGGAGGAAAGAAAAAATTTGAATCTTTGATTAAAAAAATAAGGTTGGAGTATCCCTTTTAAGTAGTGGAGTCAGAGTCTCCCCACTAGTGAAAATTTTAATATGAAATCCTATTTTTTGTATTTTAACTTTAATCCAAGTTAAAAGCGGTTGGCGTTGTAAGGGAAACTAAACGGGTGCATTTCAAGACTTCTGAACATCTTGATAAAAGGGGATTAAAAAACTAGGTTGAAACAGGGGATAGCATTGTGTCGTCTTTGTTTTTAGATTTTATTCGATTACATCCGAAGACTTCAGAGGTGAATAAGGTATGTCAGCAAGGTAACTTGACAAGGTTTAATATAAAAGTATTCCAAAAATCCTAAAAAATCACTTTCTATGTGGAATTAATTGTTGAAGTTAGGCTCATCTTAGCTCTGGCAGCATGTAAAATTAAAAGGGCATGATGGGTTTCAAAAAATCATTCCAAGCTTACCTAGGATCATTAGATTGTGGATAATACATTTTCGGAAAAGGAATTTTATGAACTTTTTGAGAAAATATCTGGAAATTTAGTAAAAATCACCTGATAGGCCAAAATGGCCTAAGTAGAAAGTTGCACGTTGGTTCCATGGGTTTTGGATAGCAAAGGTTCAAAAAATCATAACTCCCTTGTTCGAGATGAGGCAAATAAGACACTGCTAGAAAGGTAATCTGATGTCCTTTAGGGGAAAATTATTAAAAAAATCAAAGGAAATATTTTGTGGCTCAAAAATAACTTTTCAAGTTCGAAACTACAGTGCTACTAGAGCAAAAAAGGGGGATTATTTGATATTTTGATTTTTTTAAAGATAGACTCAGGCTTAGGACATCCGAACATCCATGATAAAAGGTAACATAGGCTTCACAAGTTCATTCCATAATCTTGGAGTAGTTTAGGATGATAGAACAACCTGTTGACCATGTCACCGAAATGAACATGAGACACAAGATCAATAATTAATACTAAGAAGGATTTCCCTCTTTTTTGAAAAAATAAACTTATTTCACCAGAATCCAGAGTTGAAATGTTGATTTGCCCCCAAGATTGAGATACAAATTTGATGCAAACATTAAGCTCGTGCTACTATTCGCCTATTGAAGGTAACATGAACTTAACTTGGGGATGTTTCTAAAAATCAATTTGCAAGAGACAAGCAAGCATTTTAATGGAGATATCATGAACAAAATACAGTACATACAAAGATAAACATGGATTAAACATGTAAATAAACAAAGATGACATTTTGACATGGAAATGGGTGACATAGATGCAAGAAGATGACAAATAGGATGCATGGAAATGATATAAACATGTTTATACAAAGAAGTGGATGTTGGAGTTGTCAAGATAGCATTTTTATTTCATAAGCCCTCTTAAAACACAGGAAAAATATTTGAACATACTAAGACACACTAAGGTGACCATTTAAATATGAAATGGGCATGTGAATATGGAAGGAACATGGCAAAAGGTGCATGAAAAGAGGCTGTATGGTGATGAAAATGAATCATGGTGAGTTTTTGTATCCCACAACATCATGGTGTCAAGAGGGTCATCAAGATCCTAGGACTATCACAACCAAGGCAAAAAAGATGCATGGGAGTATTAGAAGGGTCATGGCAACATGAAGGGCTAACTAAAATGAAATGAATGATCAAAACAGAAAATATAAGGCAAAAAATATACCAGTAAAGGCTTGAAGTTTCCTCATTTTTTAAAGCAGTGGCTTTAAGCTCAGTTTCTTACCTCTTTCTGCTATTGTTTAGCAAAAAAGGGTAAAAGGAAAAAGCTTTCTTGTAATATGTCTGCTGATGGGGTGTTTTAAGGATGAAAGTGTGTGAAAGGTTGAGTTTTTGAAGTTGTTCTGGTGGCGGTTTTAGGGAGCTACGAGAATAGGGCTAGTTGAGGGTGAAAGGTAATGGAATAGTGTTTTGATGAGTTTTTGAAGCTAAAGTGACTGGAGGATTTATGGGGATGGATGAGGAGTTTTTTTGGGATTGCTAAAGAGCTTTTTTGACAACTGAGAGAGTTTTTTTCTTCTAAGATGCTAGTTTTTTTTTTTTTTTGTTCAACCTCTCCTTTTAGAAGACAATGCAAAGGGCATTTTTTATTTTTTTCTTTTGCACCAAGGGACACTCTCAAATGCCATGCTCAGTTGACTTTCTTCTTATTGGTTCTGCCATGCTGAGCAAAGAGGCAAAAAGTTGTGAAAGCCTACAACTGGAGATATGCCTACCACACCCTCTTAAACCTATATATCTTATGAAAGTGACCTTTGTCATTAATTGTTTGGACTCTAAAAATTTGTTAAAATCCATTAATGAACCTATAGTTGAGGTTTGCAATGTTTTATGATGGTTCTTTGGTGCAAAAACATGTTTAAATCAAGTTTTCAAAGGCTGAAAAATGGTTTGAACTAGGCAAAAATGCCTTAGTGTTTCGATACATAAGGTACTTTTTACTTCTAAGTATCCATACAATGAGTTGTGTATCAATACTGAGAGCAAAAAATGTTTCTAGTCTTGAGACTTAGAGGCCAGTATTGATACTCCATGGATTTTTATCGATACTCATGCTTGTGTATCGATACATTTTGCCAAAAATCATAACTTTAGCTACTACCAAGGTCTGTATCGATACAAACATGCCAGGTATTGATACCACACCTTGAGTATTGATACCAAACCCTCTTGTATCGATACTACATGTGAAAATTCAAGTTTTTCACACTGTAAAGGCCTCATATCAATACTCGCGCCCCAATATAACTTGTACGTACCTATGGCTTCTTGATGTACCTCAACTTGGTCATAAATAATGGGAAATTGTTTTGTGTGCTCATTTGAATGACCTTGATGACACCATGAAAAGTGGCCTTTGATGCCTCATTTTTACATTTTCTTTAATACGAGCCATAGGCATTTTAGACCTTCATAAAAAAATTTTTTGCCTGGCGCCATGTCGCCTAATAGTGCCTGGCAACACGACACCTAACAGTTATCCCCCAGCTTTTATTTCTATTTTTTTTATTTAATCATCTTTTACCTAACTCCTAGGATGCCAAAAACTAGTCCGGACAAAATGAGGTGTCTACATACAATGACCCAAAAATCATGATTTTAGCTTTGAAATAACCTAGCATCAATACAAAGCCTTCTATATCGATACCATAGCCAAAACTATTGATACATGCCCTTTTATATGGATACCAACAATGATTTTTAGGGTTTTGATCATGTGACAGCCATGTATCGATACCTAGAGGCCATGTATCGATACCCACTCATACAAATACAGATTTTATGCATCTTTAGCTTTGCGAACACCTTACCTCAGCTAGCAATGATGTATGATTGACCCATGCTTATTTGTATAAACCCTATAATGCCAAATAGTGACTCATGATGCCTTGATGATGGTTCAAACAAAATAAGGTGTCTATAGCTACAATTGAAAAAGCTTGTATTAAGGCATTTCCACATGCCAACTCTTTGGTGAGAATTATCTCCTATTAAGATCACGCCGAAACTTACGTTCATTTAGCATCTAGGATTTACTGCATAAGAAAACTTTCTTGTTCTAACCTAAGAAAAGAGTTTATTTGATTAATAGTCTTAAAAATCACACTTGGTTTCTAATAGGTATTTTCCAATATCAAGGGTGATAGACATGCCATAATATGTGATGTCTAAGTTTTCTTTTCTTTTTTTTTAAGAATTGGTGATTACGCCTAGAAACATCTCTGGTAGTTGAAAAAATGAGCTCAATGACTTAAATAGGTTAGCCTTATAAGAGTCGAGTTTAGAGTTTGACATAAGAGGATCATGAATTATCACTATAAAGTTAAAGGTAGATGTTCCTTTACAAGGGTTCCTTAAAGGCAAATAGTTAGGTTACAACATCCTTTTAATCTCCAAATATAACTGTATGACAAGTGCTAAATTAAACTAGTAAATACCAAGTTTTAGAAGGATGATTTGGAAGGCCTTTGGTAAGTGTCAATTCTTAACAATAGGCACTAAAGCTTAAAGGTTTCTTGAAAGATATTCAAAAATTTGGATGTTTCCCCCAGCTTTTTTTGGACTTCATGTAATTTTCCAAGGTTTACATTGTCCCTTTATGGGAGAATTTCTTCCTTTTTCTACGGCTACCTTTTTTTTATTTAGGAGGGATTCCAAAATCTTTGAGTTTGTTCTAGAGTACTCTTTTTTTTTTCAGTTTTCACCTTAGAATTTCATTCATTTTTCTCCTTTTTTTATTGGTTGCCCTATCTTATTCTTAAAAACTTAAAAATTATCCAAACAAATGGAATCTTTTAAGAATTTCTAAGGATAAGCTCAATAATTCAAATATTTATGTTTGATCAAAATGGTCTTTGTAAGGTAGGTAACGTAGGTCATGGTTCACAGTTTATAAATAAAGACTATATAGGCCTAACAATGAGAAATCCCAAGAGTAACTGGTAAAGAGAAAGCCCAAGAATAGCTAGTATAGATAGCTTCAGTTGAAATTGGTGCCAAAATAAGAAAGCCCATGAGTAGCTAGTAGGGATAGCTTTAGTTAAAATTGGGACCAAAATGAGAAAGCCAAAAAGTAGCTAGTAAGGATAGCTTTTGTTGAAATTGGAACTAAAATTAGAAAGCTTAAGATTAGCTGGTAAGGATAGCTTCAATTGGAATTGGCACCAATATGAGAAAGCCTAAGAATAGCTGGTATAGATAGCTTTAGCTGAAATTGCCACCAAAATGAGAAAGCCCAAGAGTTGCTAGTAAAGGTAGCTTCAATTGAAATTAACACCAAAATGGACAAGCCTAAAAGTAGATAATAGGGATAGCTCTAGTTGAAATCAGCACCAAAATATTAAAAAACAAACAAAAAGTAGCTAGTAAAGTTAGCTCCAGTTGAAATTAGCACCAAAATGAGAAAGCTCAATATAGGTAGTTAGGATATGCCCAGCAAAATTAGCATATAAATGAGATCAAACTCAACTTGGTTGTTTAATGGTAAACCTAGCAAAGTTGGAAAGTTCTCAACCTTACAAGTTAAGGATAAGCCTAGCAAGGTTAATGTTTTTAGACTTTAAACCCAACTTAGCTTGTTAAAGGTAAACTTAAAGGCAAGCCAACAAAGTTAAAGAGTTTTTGTTCTAGCCTTACTAGTTAAAGACCCTAGCAAGGATAAGGTTTTAGATTTCTTGTCCACGTAGCTAGTCAAAGACAAGCTTACCTAAATGGTTGAAAATAAGCTTGGCATAGCTAGTCAAATACAAGCTTAGCTAGGTTGGCCAAGAAAAGAGTCATGTTTCTAGTCTTTACCTTATTCTTGATCTTTAGCAATGGCCAAAGAGGGGCAGCTCTAGACACCTAATTTTGTTCAGGCCCCTCTCAAACCAATTATGCTCTGTCTAAGAACATATAATAAAGAGCACCTCGCTCTCTTCCCTAATCAAATCTTAACATCCAACGACCTAATTGGAAGGATTGGAATGCCCAGGACTAAATTATACAAGTAAAAACATATAAAGAGTCAAAATAAGGCCTTTTCATACAAATCATAAAAATGTATCAATACATTTAGTCATGTATCAATATCGCATGCATTTGCATATTTTTCAGCCTTTGGGAAGCAAATTCATTGATACATTTGCATAAAGTATCATATATTATGCATCTAAATCGATACATCATTGGGTTTGGGAATTTTTAGCCATTAGGAACCATTTGTATTGATATATTATGTAATGTATCAATACATTGACCAATAATGTATCGATACATTGCAAAATGTATTGATACATCATGAATTTTCAACTTGAATTTGATGGTATTTCATTTTCCTAATTAGCCTAATTAATTTTAGATCACCTCATAATCATGCAAAGGATGATTTATTAAGATTTTTACTCCAAGAATGAAGTAAATATGAGCTCAAAAGTTACTCATATAGCTTAAGTCATTATAGCTTGTATGAATTTGATATAGGTAGGATTAAAGCTCTAATTATGTTTGGGAACCAAATAGCATTTAGTCTGATTTGGTTGAAATAAAATGGAATGCTATTTTGAGTTAAAGTTAAAAGTGCTTTATTGCATAGGTTAAAAATATGACCATTTTAAGAGGTTAGTCTTCTTTGGGGCATGCATTTGAGTTTGGCAACCTAAACAAGTTGACTCTGTGCTCCATTTAGGAAGTTTCAGTCTTTCGAGCAAATCATTTAGTAGTTTAAGTAGTTTTCATGTAAATAAGCTTACATTAGGTGTCATATAAGGAGTGTTAATGCATGGGGATGAAGGGTAATTAGCTAACATAAGTTTTAAACCCTTTTTGGCATCCAAAACAAAAGGAAAGTTTTGGTTCTCAATTGAAAGGAAACTAGAAAAGAAAAAATAGAGGCAGAAAAGAAAGAAAAAAGAGCTTCTTCAAGCCTAATTCAAGGTGGTTTCTCTACTAGTTTTCCAACATTATTCTTGCATATTTCCCCTTCCCCTCTTGTGAGCTTGAGGATCTTAAGCTATGGCTCAGGTGTTGGGTTTAAGTCAAAGGTGTAAAATGCATGTTTATGGCTAAATCTTAAGCTATGATCTCCAAATGTTTTATCTTCATCTTCTTTGATGATCTTTCTTTAAAATTTCATAAAAATTGACTTTCTACCAAGAAAACTTGATTTTATAGATTTCAAAACAAGTTTCCATGATTTATAATTGTTTCAATCATGTGGTTTTCTTTGTTCTTATTATTTTTACTTGTTTATGCCATGCATTTTTCATGTTATGTATTTTACATGCATTATAGGCTATTTTTATGTCATATGCTCATGAATTCCATGTCCATGTCATTTTTATAGAAGTATTTCAATGATGATTATATTTCCATGCATGTTGGTGGATTCATGTATGGTTATTTTGGTAGGATGATTTGTGCATAAAGATCAGGTCTGATGCCATATGTACATGTTTGTTGGGAGAACAAGTTGTTATTTGGTGTATTTTGGAAGTTGGTCAATCTCAGGGATTAATTTACTAATTTCCTCAAAAATGTTTTGCATGCATATTATGACATTTTGCAATTTCTTTGCATTTTAAGGTCATTTTGGCTATTTTCATAATCTAGGGACCACTTAGCCATTTTTCATGCATTCTAGGGCCATTTAGGTTATTTTCATAATCTAGGGATATTTTTGCATTTTTAATTCAATTTAGGGTCATTTAGGTTATTTTATGTAATCTAAGGACTATTAGCATTTTTCATGCATGTTAGGGCCATTTAAATTATTTTCCATAATCTAGGGCCTTTTTAAGAGTTTTCATCAAGTTTGGATCTTATGAGAACTTCCATGTCAAAACAAGTCCATTTAGGTTATTTCGAAAATAGTACCTTAAAACCAAGTCTAGAATCATGTGGAACTTTCATGTCGTAACGTGTCCACTAGGGATATCTAGGTAATAGTACCTTAAAATCGAGTCCTTAGGATCATGTGGGAACCATTATGTCGATACTATCTATTATGGGTATTTAGGTAATATTACATGAAAACTGAGTCTCTAGGGTCATGCAGGATCTTTCATGTAAATACATGTCCTTTAGAGTTACTTGATATTACATTAAAACTGAGTCATCAAGTCGTGTGAGAACTTTCATGTCGATGCATTTCTTTTAAAGTCATTTAGGTAATATCATGTTAAAATTGAGCGTATATATTTAGTAATTATCATATATGTTTTATTGAAATTTAGACAATATCCTTGAGTTAAAATAGCCCGTGTATATACTTCTAGTTTATGGAAGTTATCTCATCGATTATTTTTAAACAAAAAATACCCTTTTAAATAAGTAAAGCGAAATTGATTTTTCAAGAATTCATATCCCTCTAAGCTTTCCAAAGGGATACGAAAAAAATTTTATTTTCAAAATTAAGAAACCTAATTTACTTGAAATTGAAATAATATTAATTGTAAATAATTTCAAAATTATAAGAATCGTAAGTAATATCAAAAATTTAAAATCAACTTTAGTTAAGATTTAGGATAACACGTATTCAATAGTTATCAATTTACCAGTGTCATAGAAGGCACATATCTCACTTTGCATGTAATTGACTCCTAACCTTTTTTCATATAAGTTTTTAATTTTTAAAAAGATTTCAGAGTTCATTTTTGAAGGTTTCTTGTTGTGGATTTGACCACGCAAGTGAAGATATCATAGATAAACAATACAATAATGAATAAAGTATCGTTCCCATGAGGAATTGTATTAAATTTGCTAAGTACTAAAATTGAAATAATTTAATCTTATTCAAATAAATAATTAAGAGATCACTAATTAAAATCAAAATTTAACTAAAGTTAACTAAATCAAATTTAACTAAATAGTAAAGAACTTTAAATGAGGTTTACTTAATCAATGGTAAAAAATCAATGGTAAAAACTTAGGATTACAATTTCCCTCAACATTCCATTTGAATTTGTTTTACTCTCTTAACTTGTCTAATGATAATGATAGTTAACCTAGAGTTCTAATTTATTTATAAGTATCTTTCGATGGTCTTATAAAAGTATATCTTTTAACAATTTATTATATTCCTTTGCAAATTGAATTAAAAGAAACTTATTAAGCTTACTCGTATATAAAACTTTAATTTGGTTACATATGGAATACTTATATATTCCTATCTAACATGCAGATCAATTAATCCTAATAAATGAATACAAAACATATGTCATTCAATCTAAGTCTAAACACAAAATTACCTTTTCCAAGTTTATTAAGGTTACCAAATCAATCTAATTCGGTGGCCAATCAACTAGAAGCATTAAAAACAAGATTAAACCAATAACTCAAAATCATTTAATCAAGAAAAAGAGAATAAAATAATCCAATTACATATTGAGTTCCATTGTAACTTTAGAAAAAATAAATTTAGTTGATACTGAATGAATAAAATGTAAAACATTGAAGTTTCACCCTCATAAAAATTACAATAAAGATAAAAAGATTAAAGAAAAAGAGAAAACTAAGAGCTGTTAGGTCTCGATTTTCAACTTCTTTAATCCTTCTCCTATTGCAAAATCTTGATGGCTTCTTTTCCTCTTTAAAAATAATAGCTATAAAGTATCTAGGGATGATTCAAAGCCAAATCCTAAGAATCCTATTTATAAGCAAAACTTTGAAGTGGAGAGACTTAGTCTGCAAGTAGCTTGACCATATATTTTTGGGAACTACCAACTTGGAACTACCTTGCTTAATCGAGTCCACTTTCCTTTTTCATTAAATTGTTGCACTTTTGGAAACTCTTGTAGGTTTTTGACCTACAAAAATATGGAGAGTATTTAAATAACTAAGTAATTAAAATATAAGAAAAGTAAATAATATCAAATTAAAACTACTAAAAATAAATAAAATTTAAATAAATAATACTACTATAAATAAAATTTAAATAAAAATCTCTGAGGCTTAGCTAATTTAATATACATAATAAGACCAAATAACTCTATTTTATAGAGTTATCACACCCCCAAACTTAAGATTTTGCTAGTCTTTGAGCAAAACAAAACAAAAGAAAAAACAAAACCAAACGAATGAAACGTGAATTAAGATGATTGTACTTTAATGATGATTGCCTTAATTTTTCTCAAAAGTTAGCTCAATATCTCAACTCAAGGTAAATATCAACATAATTCAAATTCCTACTTCGACTCAATCATAAATTGCAATGCTTCGAATGGATTTCCAATGTGTGTAAATGATCTCTTTACAAATCATTGTATGCAAACTGAATAAATTTATGCTAATGCAATTATGAATTAATACTAGATTCTCATATGTTTAATTTTAATCTCTCTTGCGATTAGTGTAAACCAACATCTTATCAAAAATCATCTAGGACTTTATTTAGCTTGTAAAGAAAGGCTAGGGTCAAGGTAGGATAAAAGATATATTTCAGTTTAATTCACCCATAGGCACTTTTCATTTTTCTAAATCTTTCATCAAGCCTTTGACAACAAGTTTAAAACATAGACCCTTTTTTCATGACATTTGGTTTTTCAAGCCATTTTATTCATTTACACACTTTTATGTATTTTTCTTAATTTTTTTTCATTTTTTTCCTTTTCTTTCATGCTTCACCAATATAACATAATTCAAACATAGCTCATAATATTTTCTAAAACAATTTTATTGTCATGCCTACATAATGAAGGTTGATCATGGTTTTTCTTATTAGGCTAAGCTAAAAACACATGTGTAATCAAAAGAAAAGATATATACAAGGCTTAAATGGGGTAATTAAGGATGTATATATATATATATATTAAGGTAGGTTTAGAAAGGTTCAAATGATCCAAAGATGGCCTAAATCATCTCCTTAACTTAGTGTTGTCTAGGATTTCACCTTAAAAAGGAATCAAACAAATTCTATCCTTCTAGATATAATTGCAATTTACATTACATAAATAGTCTTCAAATTAGAAAAACATATCAACGCAAGAGATCAGGTGTTCATCATTTTTGAAATAACATTCTAACAATGAAAAGAAATAAAAGAATTAATCACAGATTAAATCATGCTTATATTTTCCCAAGAATCAAGATAAATTAATAACTAAGTTCTCATCATTGGATAAGGATGTCATCATATTAAGCATAAAACATTTGAATCTAGATCATGACTTATGCCAAATAGAAGCATAAAAATTAAAAATATACTTAAAAAATAAAAAAAATGTGAATGCAAGAAAACTAAATGCTAATTACCCCCCAACTCTACTCATCTTAAAACACCCATAAACTTAAATGAAGCATTATCCCAAATGCGCAAAAATAAATAAGAACTAAGATCAAGAATACTCCCTGTTCATTTGATAAGGTAATGGAAAAAGTATGTAAACATCATCATCTTCTTCCTTGTTCTTGTCCCTTCCAAATTGCTTAACGTAGGGTAGTTATGGTGGAAGAGGCATTCAAGGGCAATTTGTCATGTTTAAGCCTAGTTGATTTTCTTAAAAGTGGAACATCTATTCATTGCTTTATTACACTCCATCTGAGGAGCCATTTGTACTTCAAGATTAGCCAAATATTGATTGACAATTAATCTTGCTCGATGTCGACTCGGTCTTAGTGGAGTAGATGAAGAACTAACGCCAATATTTGTTGGCCCAGTAGGTACTTCTTGACCACCCATTTTACTAATCATATTGTAATCAATGGTTCTCTTCAGTTGGAATAATTCTTCAGATTCTTCCCATCAAATATTTGCTTTGCCATATAAAGAAGTAATCAAAGATAGGAACCATAATCCCTCTCTCATTGACTGTGCCATATGAACCATCATTGAATGATAAGTTTGCCAATGTCTATTAACTTCTTGCTAAGGATAGAATAAAGCAAAATTCTCTATCTTTGGTAACATCACTTAAATGCTTACTAGAAAGTTAATTAGCAACTATAGAATGCAACCAAATCTTACCATTCTGATGTAATGCATTGGATTTAAAGGATATAGGTTCAACTTTGGACATCTTCCATTGGGTGTTGGGCTTGTAGAGATAGTTTTTTAGCTTTTCCAAATCTGTGTTGTCTTCTAAGAACTATGAATACTAATCATAAAGAATGTTAAGTGTATTATAAAAATCATAGATAGCTTTGCTGCTTATTGGTACCTAACATTCATGGACAAAAACATTATTACCTATTCATTTACAAGCATTTGCATAAAATTCATGAACCATAGGTAAAATAGCATATTTAAGAGGTTCACAAAAATTTTCCCATCTTCTAAAAGTTATGATATTTTGAATTGCTGGGTAGTTTCTGGGAATTAAATTGAAACCATTATGTTCAATTAGGATTTTCACATCCTATGCTTAAGTAAACCATTGCAAAGCCACTTCAGACATGATTTTTTGTTAAGCATAGTTCTTATTAGAACTTGTTTTAGTCCATTGTTAATACCATCGAATCGTAAGTTTTTTTTTTTTTACAACAAGAGGCAAGCTTAAATGCTTACAAATTTAACACACCAAAAATTATCTAAATGATGAGCAAAATTCAAACACCAAAGCAACTTCTTAAGCAATTAATTTGTATTAAGTACCAATAAAAAATGCAATAAATTTTTAATAATCACTCAATAATCAATATCCAACTACACCCATTATGCAAATTTCATCAATCACACCACAATCCAAGATATAGCATTTGAAATGAGATTGATTAAGACAATAAACAACTAATAATCACACTAAACACCATAATCAAAGAATGCCTAAACTCAAGATCTCTATAATTTTCATAAATAACGATATAGAGAATTAAATTAGCTTATAAGTGACAAAAAAAACTTACCCACATATAAATTTAATGGACAATATTAACAAAATCATGAAACTCTCTTACTTGAAGTGTGTTAGATGATTTCTAAAGAGAGAAAGCTTAAATCCACTTTAAGAGTAAAGCAAAAAAAAAACTTACTTGAATCTTGTGTAAAGGAGAAAACCCATTAAGATAAGAGAAAAATCCAAGTTTTCGGATGGTGATCTTTATCGTGAATGAGTGTTTTAAGGGAAATCAAAGAGTGTTAGGAAAAGATAAGAATGAGGTTGTTGAGAATAAAGTTAGAGTTTTGGGGAATCTTTTTAAATAAAGTAAAAAAAATTTAGCTGGTGCTGAAGCTCCAATACCCTAGCGCTGTAGTGCTAACTCTTGACTAAACAGGGAGCCACGGTGCCCCATTCTAGGTGCTATAGCACCCCACAATAATTTTATTTTATTATATTTTTCCTTCGTAACTCGACATCGTAGCACTGATAGTCTGGTGCTATAATAATGAGACTCAAATAAATGGGCCCGAGTTGGCCCCAATTTGGGCACTGTAGCACCAAACCTTTTTTTTAAGTTTCCTAGATAATGTTGAAAAAAAATAAAATAAAATACTAATTTTAGGAAAGGAAGAGACTTGGGTTGCCTTCCAAGAATTGCCTGGTTTATAGTCATCGACTTAACTATTCTTCAATCATTTTGGGTCAACTAAGTTGACTGAGGATTTTAACAGTCAAATCTACCTCCCTAATAATGCTTAAGTCTCTACCTATTAACTTTGAAACTTTGGTTGGAACTCTTATCTATAACTTTGATGGCACTATACGGGAACACTTTTATGATTTTAAAAAGTCCCAGACCATCGATACTTGAGTTTTCCTAGAATTAACTTAAAGCATGAGTTATAGAGAAGAACATATTGACCTGGCTCAAACTTTTACTCAAGAATCTTTTTATCATGCCATCTTTTTGTCTTGTCCTTGTAAATCTTGGCATTTCAATAAGTTTGAAGATGAAATTCATCCATCTCATTGAGCTATAATAATTGCCTTACACTAGCGGCATAAAAATCAAAATTCAAATTCTTGATTGCCCAATATGCTTTATTTTCAAGCTCTACCCAAAGATGACAAGCTTTACTATCTATAAAAAGATATCCAGATCGGTGCTTTATAAGAAGTTCAGTGTACCTATAATGCATCATCCAATCTCTTGGACCAATCTTTTCTAGTTAAGCTAACCTTCTTTTCCAATATCCTCTTGATCTCTCGATTTGATACTTCAACATGGCCACTTATTTGAAGGTGATAGGTTGTGACAATCTTATGTTTAACCTAGTATTTAGCAAGGAGTGCTTCAATATATTTATTGCAAAAGTGTGAACCTTAATCACTAATAATAGCTCTTGGCATGCCAAAATAGCTGAAGATATTCTTTTTCAAAAAATTCATCATAACCTTGGAATCATCGATTGAAAAGGCAGCTGCTTAAACCCACTTTGACATGGAATCTATAGCAACTAGAATGTAAAGATTATTGTAAGAGGAAATAAATGGTCCCATAAAATCAATACCTCACACATCAAAAATCTTTACTTCTAGGACATTATTGAGGTGTATCTCATTTCTCCTTAAGATGTTGCCTACTCTTTGTTATATGTCACATCTCAAAACAAAGTGGTGAACATCTTTAAAAAGAGTTGGCTAATAAAAGCCTGATTGTAGCACTTTTGCTGCAATTCATTCTCCTCTAAAATGCCCGCCATAATTTGATGAATGACAATACTATAAAATATTTTCTATTTCTTCTTTGAGTAGACACTTTCTAATAATCTGATTAGCACATTGCTTAAACAAGAAAGGTTCATACCAAAAATAATACTTAACATCTTGCAAGAACTTTTTCTTTTGTTAAGAATTTAAATCTGTTGGAAAAACTCTACTTACAATATAATTGACATAGTCGGCATACCATGGTAATTCTTGTTGATTTACTTGGAAGAGCTACTCATCAAGAAAAGTCTTATTAATTTGGATGGAATAGCCAACTTTTGCTCCATTGTCGAATCTTGAGAGATGACCTATCACTTATTTTTTTATTCCCTTTCTATCATGAATTTCTAAATTAAATTCTTGCAAGAGAAGTATCCATCGGATGAATCTTAATTTGGCATCCTTTTTTTAATCAAATACTTAATAGCAGAATAGTTAGTGTAAACAATAACCTTAGTGCTCATAAGATATGATCTAAATTTATCAAAAATAAATATTATGCAAGTAATTCTTTTTCTGTAGTATAATTCACTTGAGCATCTGTCAAAGTTTTGCTTGCATAATATATGGGATGAAAAACCTTTTCTTTTCTTTGTCCTAACACTGCCCTAACTCTTTTTTTAAGAGATTACAAAATGATTTGGAGATCTTTGAGAAGATTTTAATGAATCTTTGATAAAATCTAGCATGATAGAGAAATTTTAAATTCTTTTGACTAAATGGTGATGGAAGTTTTTTAGTTGTCTCAATCTTTGCCTTGTCCACTTTTATGCCTTTCCTTGAAACTAAATATCCCAAAACAATGCCTTCTTGTAACATGAAATGGCAACTTTCCTAATTTAAGACCAAATTTGTTTCTTCACATCTTTTTAGCACCAACCTAGATTATGTAAACATTCATTAGAAGAATTTCCAAAAATTGAAAAATCATCAATAAATACCTCTAGAAAATTTTCCACTATATCAAAAAATATAGCCATCATGCATCATTAAAAGGTTGCTGGAGCATTACAAAGTCAAAATAGTATTCTTTGAAAAGCAAAAATCCCATAAGGGCATGTGAAACTTGTCTTTTATTGATTTTTCGATGCTATAGCAATCTGATTGTATCACGATAACCATCCAAGAAATAATAAAATTCCTTACCAACTAACCTATCGAGCATTTGATCAATGAAGCATAAGGGACAGTGATCCTTCCTAGTAGCTTTATCAAGCTTCTTATAACTCATGCAAATTCACCAACTGGTCATTGTTCTTGTTGGTTTGAGCTCATTCTTGTCATTAGAAACCACTGTTATCCCCCTATTCTTTGGCACACATTGGACTGGGCTCACCCAAAAACTATTAGAGATAGGATAGATAATGCCAGCATCCAACCACTTGATAATCTGTTTCTTGCCATATCACATGATGGGATTGAGTAGTGGCTTTTTGATTGTTTTCAAGGAGGTTCTTATGCATGCAAATTAAAGGACTAATCTCCCTGATATTAGTAATTGACCAACCCAATTCTCTTATATACTCTTTAAGCACTCTAACTAATATGTTTTCTTGTTTATTAATAAGAGAAGATGAGATAATAATAGGCAAGTAAAATTTTGGCCAAGAAAAGCATACCTCAAACGTGTAGGGAGCTATTTAAGCTCTAGGAAAAATGGCTCCTAGATGGAAAGCTTGGACGATGTATCACATAAAGGTCCTAAAGTCTCAAATTTATGATTGAATCTAGTTATGTGGTGCATTAAGCAATTTCAAACACTCGATAAACTTTTCATCATCTTTTAAAAGTGGATACCAATGTTGCTTCCAAAGGACCAATAGGATAACTATCTATAAAAACTTTATTTGTTGCACTATCTAACACATTTACTGTAAAACACTTATCAAATTCGTTAAGGAATTTCATAGCTTTAAAAACATTAAATATTACCTTTTGGCCTTAAACTCTAATGGTAAGTTGATCTTTTTGTACATCAATGAGAGCTCTACTAGTTGCTAGAAAAGGTCTCCCTAGAATGATATGTATTTTATGATCTTTTTCCACATCAAGAATTATGAAATCAGATGGAAAGATAAATTTGTCAACTTTCACCAAATCATCTTCAACAATGCCCCTCGGATATGTGTAAGATCTATATGCCAATTGTAAAGTGACTGTAGTGAGTCTTACCTCCTCTAAACCTAGATTCTTGTAAATAGAAAGAGGCATCAAACTAATATTGCACTAAGATCGCATAATGTTTTCCCAAATAATTGAGTCCCAATTGTGCATGGAATTGTGAGACTTCCTAAATCTTTGAGTTGGGTGGAAGTTTCTATTGTAATACAGCACTGCACTCTTTAGTAAGTATGACAGTCTCAAATTCACCTAATTTCCTCCTTTTTAACAAAATATCTTTCATGAACTTAACATAGCTCAGCATTTGTTCCAAAGCTTCAGCGAAGGGAATATTAATGTGAAGTTTTTTAAATACCACAAGGAACTTCTGGAATTGATTATCAAGTTTTTGCTTCTGAAGGCACTGTGGAAAAGGTAGTGGTAGGTAAGCATGATGTTGTTGTTGGATCTTGTCAACTTCTTTTTTACCCATTTTTTTATCTTTGAATGAATTTGGCTTCTTTTTTGCAGTTTCTATCTCTTTACCATTTTTGAGTTTGATGGCCTTGCAATGCTCTTTTTCATCTCTTCTTGGTTAGGCTCAATGTTACTTGGAAGCATTCTTAAAAGACGTTTATCAATGGAAGAGACAATCTGCACAACTTGTGTATCAAGATTCTTATGCTGCTAGAGTTTAACTGATAGTGTCTTGGCTTTTATTTCTCACCCTTAGCTGTATAAACATATCTCTTATTATTGGCTTCTTTTCTTGAGCTAAAATTTAGGCTTGGTTAAAAAGACCCAAACTTCCTAATAAAGTCCAAGCGAAAATGCTTGCCTATTTACAGCTGAAGGTTCTTGGTTGTTATTCCAAGAGAAGTTTAGATGATACGCCAACCCAGATTATAGCTATTTGAATAAGGGTTATTTTGCTAATTGTTATAATTCCCAATGTAGTTAACTGATTTAGCATAGTTAAGGCAATGATCACTATAATGTCCTCCCCACATAGTTCACAAACCATAAAAGAACTTAAAACTAGATGTACACTCATAGCATCTAATTTCCTTGTGATTGCCATAAGTTATGCATAAAGTGAAGTAATGGCATCGATTTCATGGATACTAGCAACTTTTCTTAGTAAACTTTCTTTAAGTGGACCATTGATCATTATTAGAAGCCATCTCTTCAAGTAACTCATAACTTTATCAAGTGATCTCCCCATAAATGAACCACCTATTGCAACATTAATAATAGTTCTTATGACTCATCATTCAATAACAAAAAGTCTGAACTTGAAACATTTAGGAAGACCATGATGAGGATATTTCTAAAGCAAATCTTGAATCTTTCCTAAGCTTCATAAAGTGATTATGAATCATATTACGTAAAGGAAGTGATGTCATTCCTCAACTTTGCTTTCTTGGTCGAAGGGAAATATTTGACAAGAAACTTTTGAGCCAAGTCATTCCATGTGGTGATAAAGCCAACTGGAAGCGAATTCAACTAACTCTTTGCCTTATCTCAAAGTGAGAAAAAAATATTCTCAATTTGATGGCATCATTCGAAACTCTATTATGTTTGAAAGTATTGCATATTTCTAAAAGTTCAAAGTGTGAGCATTAGGATCTTCATTGGGTAGACCACCAAATTGAACTAATAACTAAATCACCTAAATGATGGCTAGCTTTATCTCAAAGTTGTTGGCTTGAATGGTAGCTCTTCATATATTAGAATAAATGCTTTGTGTAAGAGGAATAGCAAATTCCCATAGACACTTTGTACCCTCTTCTTTGACCATTATATTATTTTGAGTCAAAGCTTGTAAATTATCCTTTCGACGTCGATGAAAAGCTTTTTTCATCTTCTAAATCAAAAAGGACAAGTTCTAAGTTTCTCGCTCTTTGCATACAATAACCAAAGGTACCTAAAAAATAAAAAGAAAGTTTGAATTACGATTAAGATTGCTTGGTATTAATATTAGCAAAAAAATTAGTAAAATAGCTCCCTGATAATGGCACCAAAAACTTGTTGTAAGATTTAACCACACAAGTGCACATATTATAAATAAGCAATATAGTGATGAATAGAGTATCGTTCTCACAGAAATTGTACTAAATTTGCTAAGCACTAAAATTAGAACAATTTAATCTTATTCAAACAAATAATTAAAAGATCACTAATTAAAATTAAAATTAAACTAATGTTAACTAAATTAAATTTAACTAAATAGCAAAGAAATTTAAATGAGGTTTACCTAATCAATGATAAAAACCTAGGATTACAATTTTCCTCAACACTTTATTTGATTTTGTTTTACCCTCTTAATTTGCCTAATGATAATAAGTTGTTAACTTAGAGTTTTAATTTATTTATAAGTATCTTTTGATAGTGTTACCAAAATATCTCTTTTAACTAATTCACTATATTCCTATGTAAATTGCATTAAAAGAAACTCATTAAGCTTAGACTCTAATTTAGTTATATATGGCATGTTTGTATATTCCTATCTAACATGCAAATCAATTCATCCTAATAAATGAATATGGAACATATGTTATTTAATCTAGGTCCAAACACAAAATTCTCTTTTCCAAGTTCATTAAGGTTACCAAATCAATCTAATTGATGGCCAATCAACTAGAAGCATTAAGAACAAGATTGAACAAACAATTCAAAATCATTAAATCGAGAAACAAGAATAAAATAATCCAAACTACATGTTGACTTCCATTGTAACCCTAGAAAAATAAATTTAGTTATGAATAAATAATGCTAAAGTTTTACTACCATAAAAATTACAATAAAGATGAAAAGATTAAGGAAAAAGAGAAAACTAAGAGTTGTATCAATTATAAATTTAGCTAGAGTTAGTCGTAGATTCCAATATCCTCACATGTACATCAAGGCATGCATACGCACTAAGGACTCTTGTTGTTCCCTACACGAATCTACATGGAAGCATATTTCATGGTGCATATACCACGCACTTGGTGTACATTACTTGTGCAATGTACACTAATAGCATAACTTGTTGTGTGTCTTGAGTGATTGTCATGTATGTTGTCTAATGACTACGCATAATTGGTCTAGGACATTTCCACTTTTCACGGGTGCACGATGCAGCATAAGATTAGTTTTAGGGTCTTATACATTCATTAGAATCCAGTTGTATATTTAGGTGCAACCAGTTGTACATTTAGGTGTAATTAGTTGTACATTTAGTTGTAATCAATCATACATTTAGCTACAGTTAATCGTACATTCCTATATCCTCATATGTACATTAAGGCATACGTACACACTAAGGACTCTTGCTATTCCCTACACAAATTCATTGCAAAAGCATATTCCGTAATGCGCATACCATACATCTGGTGTACATTACTTGTGCAATGTATAGTAATTGCATAACTTGTTGTATGCCTTGCTTGATTGTCATGTATGTTGTCCAATAAATGTGCACAATTGCTCTCGAACATTTTCACATGTTTCATAGATGCATGATGCAGTGTAGGATTGGTTTTAGGGTCCTATACATTCATTAGAATCCAATTGTACATTTAGGTGTAATCAGTTGTACATTTAGGAGTAATGAGTTTTACATTTAGTTGTAATCAGTTGTACATTTAGCCGGTGTCAATCATACAATCCTATACCCTCACATGTACATGAAGTCATGCATAAGCACTAAGGAATCTTGCTGTTCAATACACAAATCCATTGCATAAGTGCATTTTGTATTGCGCATACCACATATTTGGTGTACATTACTTGTGCGAGGTACACTAATTGCATAACTTGTCATGTGCCTAGCTTGATTATCATGTATATTGTCCCACAAATGCGCAAAATTGGTCTTAGATATTTCTACATCTTTCATGGGTGAACAATGCAGTGTAAGATCAATTTTAGGGTCCTGTACATTCATTAGAATCCAGTAATACTTTTAGTTGTAACCAGTTATACATTTAGGTGTAATCAGTTGTACATTTAGTTATAATCAGTTGTACATTTAGCTGGAGTCAATCGTACATTCTTATATCCTTACATGTACATCGAAGCATGTATGCACACTAAGGACTCTTGATGTTCCCTACATGAATCCATTACTTAAGCACATTTCATAATGCGTATACCACGCACTTGGTGTACATTACTTGTGCAATGTACACTAACTGTACAATTTGTTGTGTGCTTCACGTGATTGTCATGTATGTCATGTATGTTGTCCAACGAATGCGCACAATTGCTATAGAACATTTACACAAGTTTCATGAGTGCACAATACAGCCAGGGATCGATTTTAGGGTCATGTACATTCATTAGAGTCTAGTTATGCATTTAGTTGTAAATAATTGTACATTCAGGTATAAAGGATTGTACATTTAGCTAGAGTTAATCGTATATTCCTAGATCCTCACATATACATCAAGGCATGGGTGTACACTAAGGACTCTTAATGTTCCCTATATTAATCCACTACGTAAGAGAATTTCGTAATGCGCATACCATATACTTGGTGTACATTACTTGTGAGATGCACACTAACTACATAACTTGTTGTGTGCATTGCGTGATTGTCACTATGTTGTCCAATGAATATGCACGATTGGTTTTAGACATTTCCACATGTTCCATGCACGGTGTAGCCAGGGATCGATTTTAGGGTTTTGTACATTCATTAGAATCTATTGTACATTTAGTTGTAACCAGTTGTACATTTAGGTGTAATCAGTTGTACATTTAGCTAGAATTAATCGTACATTCCTATATCCTTACACATACATTAAGGCATGCACATGCACTAAGGACTCTTGATGTTCCTTACATGAATCCTCTGCGTAAGCACATTTCATACGCACTCATGTACATTACTTGTGCGATGTACACTAACTGCATAATTTATTGTGTACCTTGCATGATTGTCATGTATGTTGTCCAAGAACACACACAATTGCAATCGAACATTTTCACATGTTTCATGAATGCATGGTGCAGCGTAGGATTGATTTTAGGGTCCTGTACATTCACTAGAGTCTAGTTGCACTTTAGGTGTAATCAGTTATACATTTAGGTGTAATGAGTTGTATATTTAATTATAATCAGTTGTACATTTAGCTAGAGTAAGTTGTACATTCCTATATCCTTACTTGTACATCAAGGCATGTGTTAGCTCAAGGAAAAGATTGAACCAAGAGGGGGAGTGAATTGGTTCTTCAAAACCTTGATAAATTTGAAGCAAATTGAAAATAAAAGAAGTCAAGGGTAAGAAAAACAAGCAATCAATGTATAGAGGTTTAGTCTTTCAATTCAGCATTTATGCCCTCTCTTTTTGATACTTTTTTACCCAAGTGATTCCCATAATTCACTAATTGAATAGTTTACCTTTAAGGCAAAGGTATAACCGTACACACTATCTTTTAAGGCTTAGATAGAAACTTTCAATCCCTTTGAGAATTTTACCCCAAATTCTCAAATATTTTACTCACTTTCACATAACCCCTTTGTGATAGGAATGAAGTATTTTGCAAACAAATTAAACCTCTAGTAGGTGGATGTTTGCTGGAATTTAAGTACAAGGTGAATGAGATACAAATAGACTTGAAAAGTATAAATTTGATACAAGTAAAAATGAAAAATTTAATGACTTTTAAGCTTTTGTTATTCACCCCATGTGTATCAATACAAGGCTTGGCAGTAGCGAAAGTTTGGCTGAAACCCTTCAATGTATTGATACAATAGTGTCTATATCGATACAGCTTGCTTAGTATCGATACTCAAATCCCTATATCATTACAACAAGCTATGACGGTCACTTTTTTTATTTCTGTATCGATATTGTTGGTATTGTATCGATACTATAGCGTGGGACTGAACAGAAACAAGCATTTACGAAGGCTACAATGGCTCTCTAACCACCATATTAAATGCCCAACGTCTATGAATCAATTTCTAGCTATAAATGGAGGTTCCAAATAGCTAAAGAAGCAGAGATACAAATTTCATTAAATCATTGAACAACGAAAGCTCAAAATCATCAAATTTTTTATTTCTACTTGTATCAAATTTATACTCTTCAAGCCTATTTGTACCTCATTCATCTTGTACTTAAATTCCAACAAATATTTACCTACTAGAGGTTCAATTTGTTTGCAAAACACTTTATTTATATCACAAAAGAGGTTATGTGAGAGTGAGTAAAAATATTTGAGAGTTTAGGGTAAAATTCTAAAAGGAATTGAAAGGTTCTATCTAAGCCTTAAAAGATAATAGTGTAAGGTTATACCTTTGCCTTAAAGGTAACAATTTGCTTAGTGAATTATGGGAATCACCTTTGTAAGAAAGTACCAAAAAGAGAGGAATAGGTGCCGAATTAAAAGATCAAACCTCCATACATTGATTATTGGTTTTTCTCTTCCTTATCTTATTTTTAATTTTTAATTTACTTCAAATTGATGAAATTTTTATAGAACCAATTCACCCTCCTTAGTTCAATCTCTCCTTTGAAGCTAAAAATTGGTATCAAGAGCTTTGGTCTCTATTATAGGTCTCACAACCTTGAAAAAAGATCCTTGATAGCTCAAAAATGGAGAATGCAAACATTGTAATTAAAGCCTCAACAAGCCCATAAGAGTTGAAAAGCCAAGATGAAGTTTGTCTCATGGCATTTGAGACAAATGCAAATGCTATAGGACTTGAAGGGCATTCCATCATGAGACCTCCATTCTTCAATAGTGACAACTACTCATGTTGGAAGACAAGGATGAAGCTTTTTATCTAAGCAAACGACTATGAAGTATGGAAGATCATCGTTAATGGACCACTCATCCTAAAGAAGAGAGTCAGAGATTGTGTTTGCCAAAGGAAGAAGAAGAATGGGATGAACAAGACACCAAAATGCCACAATTAAATGCCAAGGCCATGCACACATTATTTTGTGCTCTTGGTCTGAATGAGTACAATAGAGTCTCACTATGTGACAATGCCAAACAAGTGTTGGATAAGTTAGCAACCACATATGAAGGAATAAATCAAGTCAAGGGATCCAAAATAAGCATGTTCACACTTAACTATGAATTATTCAAGATGAAGACGGATGAAACCATCAAAGAAATGTCGGATAGGTTTACGAATGTCATCGATGGGTTGAAGGCACTTGAAAGACTTATCCAAATAAAGAGATAGTAAAGACTCGAATGTCATCAATGGTCTTCCTAAGTCTTGGGAAGCAAAAGTGATAGCAATTGAAGAATCCAAAGATCCCAACACACTCTCTTTAGATGAGCTCATAGGTTCTCTTCTAACCTATGAAATGAAGATCAAGCATGGACAAAAACCATCAAAAAAGGCAAGTGTTGCTTTAAAACAACCACTCCTAGTGATGATGATGAAGAGGTTAAGGAAGATGAAGAAATAGCCATGTTCGTGAAAAGATTCAACAAATTCATGAGAATGAACAAAGCAAGAAAACCTCCTAAAAAAGAAATAATGAAGGAAGACTCATGCAAGAAAGAGAAAGAACAAATTATTTGCTATGAGTGCAAGAAATTAGGACATATCAAATTTGAATGTCCAATATGGAAGAAATCAAACCCGAAGAAGCAAAAGAAAAAGGCTATGGTGGCCACATGTAGTGATAGTGACCCATCCGATAATGATAAGGAGGTGGCCAACCTATATCTCATGGCTCATGATGAGCCCAAGGTATCTTCTAATGCTAATACTTACTTATTTGATGAATTAGCGTTAGAATTTGAAGTTATGAATTTAAAATTCAAGAAAATGATTTCTAAACTTAAGGAAAAAAATGTAATACTAAGCATGACAAATGATAATCTTAAGAAGATAGTAGATGAGTTACAAGTCGATATTGATGATCTAACCAAGAAGAACACAAACTTGCATAACTCATTTACAAGGTTTTATATGGCACAACAAAAATTGAATAACATGCTAGAAACACATAGAACATATTTTTATAAAGATGGTTTAGGCTATAATAGAATCGAAAAAGAAACTCACTTTAAGAACTTCTTTATAACACAAAACAAATCATTTGATGCATCTAGCATACGTACCAATTGCCATAAACTCGGTCACACATTCCATACATGTTACTTAAAAACTATCACTTATAGAGGCAAGCATATTAGGAGAATATGGGTCCCCAAAGGTGTTGGCACGTCTCAAGATGAAGCTATCAAATTAAAATGGATTCCAAAAGGCATAAAAATTTTGAACACTAATACTCAAGGACCCAAGAAAAATTGGGTACCTAAAAAGAAAATATGATTTTGTGGTTATAGGAGGAAGAGCATTGCTTCAAGGCAAATTTAACAAAGGAAAATTCTTGGTACTTTGATAGAGGATGCTTAAGACACATGATCGGTGACAAAAATCAATTCGTAGAACTAAGGCCTAAGGATGGAAGAATTGTTACTTTTGAGGATAACTCAAAAGGATAAATTAAAAGTACTAGAACCATAGGTAATAATTCTTCATCCAACATTGAAAATGTTCTATTTGTAAAACGTCTCAAACATAATCTCCTTAGTATTAGCCAATTATGTGATAAAGGCATGAAAGTTATTTTTAAATCAATAAATTGTCAAGTCATAGATGTTAAGACAAATAAATTTGTTTTTGTAGGACATAAAGAAAGAAATGTTTATGTTGTGCATCTAGATGACTTATCTTCTCAAAATGTTTGTTTCATTGCTAATAATGATGATTTGCATTGGTTGTGCCATAGAAAATCAGGACATGCTAGCATGAATGTAATTTCCAAACTATCTAGAAAAAATCTTATTGTTCGATTGCCAAAAATAAAATTTGATAATGATAGAATATGTGATGCATGTGTCCAAGGAAAACATAGAAGAGCTTCATTCAAACCAATTAATATTGTCTCAACTACTAGAGTATTACAATTTATTCATATTGATCTTTTTGGTTCTACTAGGACATCAAGCTTAGGAGATAAACAATATAGATTTGTTATTGTAAATGATCACTTTAGGTTTACTTGGGTTCTCTTCTTACGCTCTAAAGATGAAGCCTTAGAAAATTCATTACTTTTTGCAAAATTATCCAAAATGAAAGGTTATTCTATTTCAAGTGTAAGAAGTGATCATAGAAAAGAATTTGAAAACCTTGGTTTTGATAAATTTTGTAGTGAAAATGGTATTAGCCATAACTTTTCAGCACCTAAAACCCCTCAACAAATAGAGTTGTTGAAAGAAAAAATAAAACCTTAGAAGAAATGGCTAGAACCATGCTTTGTGAAAACAATTTACCAAGATATTTTGGGTGGAAGCCATTAATTCTTCTTGTTTTATTATAAATAGAGCCATGGTTAGGCCAATCCTAAAGAAAACTCCATATGAACGTTTTAAAGAAAGAAAACCTAACATTAGCTACTTTCATCCTTTTGGATATAAATGTTTTGTATTAAATAATGGAAAGGATAATCTTGGTAAATTTGATGCAAAAAGTGGTGAAGGAATTTTTCTTGGTTATTCAACAAATTTCAAAGCTTATAGAGTGTTTAATAAGAGAACTTTAGTTGTTGAAGAGTCACTACAGGTTATATTTGATGAAGCTAACTCAACCTTGAGAAAGGTGTCTTTTGATAATGATGATGTAGAGATTTACCAAGAAGAAACACCACATAAGAAATAAGGACAAGTAATGCAAAATTAAGAAGATCCAAAAAAGGAAGAACTATATGAGCCAACTTAAGTAAAAAGGGAAAGAAATCATCCTAGAGAGTTGACTTATGTCAAAAAAAGGTAAGATAATTGGTGATCTTAAGCAAGGGGTAAGAATTAGATCATCCCTTAGAAATACATGCAATTATGTAGCCTTTCTTTCACAAATTGAACCTAAGAATTTAGATGAGGCTCTAAAAGATGATAATTGGATCATGGCTGTGCAAAAGGAGTTAAACCAACTTAAAAGGAGCAAAGTTTGGAATTTAGTTGAGAAACCTAGTAATTATCCCATTGTAGGTACTAAATGGGTTTTCAGGAACAAACTTGATGAGAATGGAACAATAATTAGGAATAAGGCTAGATTAGCTAAAGGATATAGTCAAGAAGAAGAAATTGATTATGATGAAACTTATTACCCCGTAGCTAGACTAAAGGCCATTAGAATACTACTAGCTTTTGTATGTTTCAACAATTTCAAGCTATATCAAATGGATGTCAAAAGTGCCTTTTTAAATGGCTTTATTAATGAGGAAGTTTATGTTAAGTAACCTCCCGGTTTTGAAAATCTTTATTTTCCCGATCATGTTTTTAGACCTTCAAAAGCTTTATATGGACTAAAGCAAGCAACTAGAGCATGGTATGAAAGACTCTCAAAATTTTTAATTAAAAAAAGTTTCAATAGAGGTAATGTTGACAAAACTCTATTTATAAAAGTAAAAGAACAAGGACATTTTAATGATTCAAGTTTATGTTGATGATATTATCTTTGGTGCTACTAATGAATCTCTTTGTCAAGAATTTTCTAAGTTAATGCAAGGTGAGTTCGAGATGAGCATGATGGGAGAATTAACATTTTTCTTAGGTTACAAATTAAACAAACTAAAGATGGCATCTTCATCAATCAAGCAAAGTATACCAAGGAATTACTCAAGAGGTTCAAAATAGATGAAGCAAAGCCTTGTTCCACACCTATGAGTACTTCAACACAGCTTGAAAAGGATGAAATAGGTAAAATTGTTGACTCTAAACTTTATAGGTCTATGATAGGTTTATTGCTATATCTTACCGTAAGTAAATCCAATATAATATTTAGTGTATGCCTAAGTGCTAGATACCAATCATCACCAAGAGAGTCACATCTAATTGCCATGAAAAGAATCTTTAGCTATCTTAGAGACACTCAAAATCTAGGCTTATGGTATCGAAAAGAATCATCTCTTATTTTACATGCTTATTTCGATGTGGATTTTGGTGGATGTAAAATTGATAGGAAAAGCACTTTCGGTACATGTCAATTTCTTAGAAATATTCTCATATCATGGTTTTCCAAGAAACAAAATAGTGTTGCTTTATCCACAACCGAAGCAGAATACATATCCGCCAAAAGTTGTTGAGCCCAAATTTTATGGATAAAACAACAAATGGAGGATTTTGGCATAACCATAATCATATTCCAATTAAATGTGGCAATACTAGTGCCATTTGTCTCACCAAAAATCCAATCCAACACTCTAGAACCAAGCACATAGAAAGTAGACATCATTTCATTAGAGATCATGTGCAAAAAAGTGATATAATGCTTGAATTCTTTGATACCTTGCATCAATTAGCTGATATTTTCACTAAACCATTCGACAAGGATAGATTTTCCACAATTAGAAGAAAAATTGGCTTAATGAATACGCCCTAAAATTCATGATTTGATCCAATCCTGATACTTTGCCTCAATATTGTTTACATCATGCTTAGTTTGATGAAACTAGTTTTACACACTTGTTTGATAATGTTCATTTGTTATGAATTTCTCATTCTTGGATAATTTTGTTGGATCTTGATTAAATTTTGAAATATCTATGCAAAATGATCTTGATTTTGGTCCAAGTTATATTTTTGAATGTTTTTTAAAGGATAATTAGGTAAAAAATATACCTAATTTGAAGTCATCTTATTGGAAATGACCCAATATTAGGCCATATGTATCTATCCCTGTACATTCTTCCTCCATGTATCGTGACTAGTTTCCACTGTATCGATACAAACCCAGACTTGTTCTTTGTATCAATACCTACCTCTTCTATATCGATACATTGTATCAATACTTCTCAGCCTGTATCGATACAGAGCATTTTGATCTAAGTCTCGAAACCTAGTTCCTTGTATCGATACAGAACCTAAAAATGTTCTTTGTATCGATACTACTTCTTCTGTATCAATACTCACTGTTAATTTAGAACTCCTCACGCACGAATTGATCATTCAAACACGTACTGTTCATCCCTCTCTCATAAAACCCTCTCTCTCACTCAACCTTCAAACTTTCAAAACTCATCATCATCACCCTTTATCTCTCAATCGATTGCTCCATAAACCAATTTCCTCTATCGCATTTACCCAAAACCATTTCAAAATCACTTACCATTATCTAAAACATCAAAACTTCAAAACTGCCCATCACCCTAACCCTTACCACTTCCCTCTCTAAATCCATCACTTTTGTCCAAATTCCCTCCCAAAATTCAATTTTTTTTTCCATTCCTAAACCTTTCCCCATTTCGTTAGTGTGATTGATTGTGGATTTATTCACTACATCGCACTAATTGCAAACCAAATTTAGCACCCACCACCTATTCGACTATTTTCCCAAACTACTGTTTTACCCACTCAACTTGTTCCCTCACCACCTACTCGACAAAAATCCTCAAACATAACCATAACTCCTAAAACCGAACAAACAGCACGTTGTCAAGGTCCCGTCACCCATGCCTCCACCTCTTCTATTCGTCAACCACCTCCGGCCTACAATTAGTCTTCCTTTGACTTAAGTTTTCACGATGCACGGGCTCGTGAGCGTTTCACCACCATCTATGCCCAGATGCCTATCCAACAATGTTGAGTCATCGATTTTCCTTTTCTTTGATCCATTAATTATCTTTACCTTTAGATTTTTAAAACTTTTGGATGGACCAAAATTCTTTCTTTAAATGTTCTGGCTCGCGAAAATCTTATCCGTGCATTCTTTAGCAATGCCTCGCTTATTATTGATGACCACGATAATGTTATTGCTATTTAGTCCTATCTTTTGGGACAAGATCTCCTCGTCAACTCAGTTTCTCTCGCTTCTGCCTTTGGTTTTTTGAATGAAGGCGTAATCCATGAAGGCTCGGCTCCAGTCGCCTTGCGCACTCCAAACAATAAAGCCATGCTCATTCCTTCGGACAATTGCTTGCTCTATCTTATCATCTCACATGTGCTCCATCCATATGGAACCAAACATACCTTGATTAGCAACGTGGACTATTGGTGGCTTCATATGATTCAAACCGACAATCATCCAAATTTAGCCTATTTCATATTCGCGGACCTTGTTCTTATTTTTGTGGTTGTCATAGTCTTCTCCATGGATGGCCTTGAGTTACTACTTCGACACCTAAGGTCTCAATCTTTCATGAGACCTTGAAATTATGGTAACCACTTACTGTTACATTGGTCGCAAATCCATGCGCCTTGCCAGGTATGAAATTCAAGGTGCAGACTTTGTTCCCAAGACTCATCAACAACCACCATTTGAGCAACTGGATGCTCCCGCTCTCGATGATCATGATGATATGAAGCATGATGAGCCTCTCCCACCTCCAGCTCCTGCTACCTTATCTTCCGTGCCTATGGATATTCCCGCTATGTTCACTTTTATTATGAGCCGTTTTGATGCTTGGGAGGGACAATTCGACCATTACTTCGACACCGTCGATGCTCGTCTCTCTACTCTTAAGCATATCCACCAAGCTTTAATGGAGCAATTCCATGCTTTTTCAGCTATTTTTCCTCATGTACCCTGCCTACTTCTCCACCTGTAAAGGATCCTCTGGCCAATGACGTCTAGTCAAATTAGGCGCGTTTATTAATTTCCTACTTTGTCGAACTTTATGGTTTTAGGATACCATTTTAAGATCATTTTATGATATCTCTTATGTTTGTCGGATTTTATGGTTTTAGGATTCTTCGCTAATCTATCTTTTGCATTGCTTTGAACATCTTTTGCTTGCTTTATTAATTTTATCTTATCCTAAACTGATTTTGTCTTTGCTTGTGCCTACTTTGATTGCATTTCCTAGTTTGCTTTGCATTAGCATTACTTATCCTTGAATTCTGTTTTGATATAACAAAAAGGGGGAGAAATACCTTAAATTTGTAATGTGTTGTTATATATATGCTTTCCATGAATTTATTATGCATATGTTGGAACCCAAATTACATGTTGATAGTGAACATAAGCTTGATTTTTCTAATCTTGGGCAATATTAAAAACCAAGTTACTCAAAATAAAATTTTTAAAAACCATTACCTTATTGAGGGGGAGTTATTTTTCGTTAATCTCAAAAACAAGCAAATTTATCTTAAGTTTTGTTATATCAAAAAGGGGGAGATTGTTAACCTTGATTTTGGTTTTGATATAACAAACAACTTAAGTTAAATTAATACTCAACTTGGTATTTATGTTTAAATTGAAAAGCATTTTGACTAAGTTTGTAATTTGTCAAAAATTATATGCTCTAAAATGTATATTTATAGAATAATTTTTTAGATTTGTTTGAGTCAACAAAAATCATTTCACAAACTTTTTTTAAGGTTGGCATCGATACAAAGAACAAACATATCAATACTACGCTTAAAAACCCTCAAATGTATCGATACAAGTATGTATGTATTGATATAGCTTGCTTAGCATTGATACTCACCCCATGTGTATCGATACAAGGCTTGGCAGTAGCCAAGGTTTGGATGAAAACCTCAAATGTATCGATACAACCTGCTTAGTATCGATACTCACCCCATGTGTATCAATGAAAGGCTTAGCAGTAGCCAAGGTTTGGCTGAAACCCTCAAATGTATCGATACAATGGTATCTGTATCGATATAGCTTGCTTAGTATCGATACTCAGATCCTTGTATTAATACAACAAGCTATAATAGTCACTTTTTTTTATTTTTGTATCGATACTATAGCGTAGGACTGAATGGAAACAAGCATTTATGAAGGCTACAATGGCTCTCCAACCACCACATTAAATGCCTAATGTCTATGAATCAATTTCTAACTATAAATGGAGGTTCCAAATAACTGAAGAAGCAGAGATACAAATTTCATTAAATCATTGAACAACAAAAGCTCAAAATCATCAAATTCTTTATTTCTACTTGTATCAAATTTATACTCT
>JBBYHK010494215.1:0-10576 GCA_038382065.1 Adansonia grandidieri | reverse complement strand
ACTCAGAACATACGTTCTACTTGTGATGATATTGTATTATGCATGCATGGGAGACGTATGTCATATCTTATAAGGTTTACCTTCCATAATGCAAAATCAGCTGGATTTCTCTTGCTTGTGTCCACAGCAACATGCTCCCCAGCTGGATTGTCGTCTAATTTGCGCCCAGATAATTGGCCATAATCTGGAAACTCTTCCACCGAGAAGAAAACATCACCTTCAACTCTGTAGGCATACCCATTATCAACAATCTATTCAAGGTAGCACATTGGAGATTAAAAAAAAAAAATCCGCTACAGCAAAATTAAAACAAATGGAATTTTAAGTTAAAACAAGCAGAGATTTCTATCTTGACATTATGAAGCCTTAGTTTAGTTAAATACGCTAACTGTAGGATTTCTGTTACAAACAAAGGTTTAATTTATAGCCTAAATAACTATCTCATTAAGGCCGTAAAAAATAATTCCAAAATGCTATGCGTAAATTTTAACTATGTTGCTCCAACTTATTTTTCTTCAAATATTCGTGCCTAACACTAGTGTCGACACATATTCGGATATGAATATGAGAATCTAATCCTTCAAATACCCTCCAAATATATGTAAATTGAACATGTAAACCTTTGCAAGCTACCAATATAGCATGCCAAAGAAGACAAGTTGCTTGCCACTGAACAAAAGAAAATATGCAATCATGAGTCCAAAAACTATCTGCTTGATCACATCAATGATCTGAGGCATGTGATCGAGACACGAGGTTCAACGGAAGGGGGCAGACAACGAAGATTATCCATATCTTGATTGAACTCGTCACAGTGACGCCTGCTCAAACTGATATGATCCTCCCCCAATTCATTTGCTCTATCAATTGTCCACAGAATTTGAAAAAGTTCATAATCAGCTATCCTGTCGTATCAATTATGCGAGCTGAAACAAAGACGGATCAAATTTCCACGTTTCGGGTCGTTGAAATGGTGAGTTCTGAGCTGGCGCGAGCCGAGCGAATTGGAAAGCGAAGTAAATTGGATGAAGAAAAGAGGTTTGCAGCACTTTAGGAGATCGTCCATTCGCTAATTGCTGCAAATTTGAGTTCGACATTGAGTTTTGGGCCTGCCGGTTTACTCGATAATCTACCGATATTAAACCTTGAACCTCTCAATCAGAAACCCTTAAGTTAAATATATATTTTTATTAATCAATTATTATATTTAATTTATTTCATAATTGAATAATATGATTAAACCAATAATTTGAAAGGATCATCGATTTAAAGTTTTTTAAGGTGAACATCCGATCTTAGATTTTAAAATTTTTAAAATTTATTAAATCGATTAAATTTTTAAAATTGATCAACTTAAAAAAATTAAATTAAATTTAAGTCGATCATTTAGTCGATTTAATTAATTTTAAAATTTTAAAATATAAATTATTTATACTATCATATAAAAATAAAAATATATTATGTATTATATAATATAAATGATACATTATATTATAAAATCTTAAATTATTATATAATTATAATTTTATTTATAAAATATAATTAAAGATAAAATAAAATGATCGGTTTGGTTAGTTTATGTAGTTATTAATTTTGAAAATTAATAACCGACCTAACTAATCAAATTAATTAATTTTTAAATCAATTAATTTTAAAAATCAAATAAACTAAATTAAATTAATTATATAGTTATTTAATGCTTGCTCCTAAGAGTAGTCTATGCCTGTAATCACATATAGCATTGTCATTTTCATTAAAATATTCCAAAGTTGAAGCACATTTCGTCTGCTAGAATTCACGAGTCGAGTCAGATTGAGTTACAATCTAAAAAAGTTTAAAATTTTTGTTAAGATTCGAATTTGACTTAGTCCATCTAAATTATCTATATTCACAATTGATAATTTAAAAAAATTAAAATTTGTTATATTAATATTTATTTATTTTATTATTAAATTTAAATAAAATTATTTTTTAAAATTTTAAAATATTAATTTAGGTCGACCTGAAGTGATCATAACTAGGAACATTGAACTCCATTAAATTAACAAATTAAAACCTGCTTAAATTCGCCCACAATATATTCTTATTAATTATCCAGATTTTCTTTTACTTGTATCCGATCCAAAATCGAATATAAATACGAAAATATAATATTTAAAAAAAATTAAAAATAAATCAAATATATTCGTATTTAAATATATTTTTATATTTAACATTTATTTTCAAATTCGGATAATATTTGTTAATCATTCCACTTACATGAATTGCTAGCAGAGTTCCAATTGTGAGTCAAAAGAGAAATAAATAAAGGTATGGCCAAGCTTTCATTGCATCACACAATTTTTTTTTTTTTTAAATTACAGGTTTCAAGAACAACTTATAGAAGAATTAAACAGCAAGCAAAACTAGTGGGCAGCTGCCGGTATTTCATGCTAATATGCTCTTGGTACACGAATTTATTAATTAAAACATTATTTTTATTTTAATTTAATTTTAAAAATATATAAATATTAATATAAAAATAATTTTTTAAATATCTTAAATCGTTATTTGAGCAGTTAAACTAAAATAAATTTGAATTTAAATTTAAATTTTTTAAAATTACGGCTCAGTTCTATTCACGAGCATGTCCAAACAAAACTTGCCCCTGTTCTGGGCAAGGGAGCCACATTAGACCTTGCACAGGCAAGAAATCTTATAATTCGAATAGACTCATTTGAAATTATTATTTAAATTTAATTATAAATATTAATATAAAAATATTTTTAAATATTATTTTGATAGTGAAATTAATTTTTAAGTCAACTTGATTTAAATACGAGTAAAGAAACATAAAACATGTTTCAGTGGTGACTTGATCAAACTCAGAAACACTCCTCGACAAAGCCCAATTTTCCCTAGCGCATTTTTGTTTTCCTTTTTTATAATCTGAGTGCAATTTGGGATAAAAGAAAAATCAAACCTGCAAGAAGCCTTTCAGTTTCCCCAGCTATTTTGCTTTATTTATGTGTCCCCCGATTTTTTTTTTTTTTTATCTCTTGTTTTACTGGAACTCACTCAACCAGAAACATTACATAAATCTACAGAAAACCTTTTCAACAACCCAAGAGCCTAATAAAAGTATGGAATACATACAGACCTGCAAATAAGTTGTAATAACTTATTATTTACTATTCCCCAGACTTTTTGTGTAAGATTATGTTGTTCGGATTGCAAGAATCGGATAAGAATATATGTTTTTTTCACGTGAAATAGTCTTACAAGATAGGAATTTATCAGTTGAGCTATTCGACTCTCGCTAAAGACGAGAAATTCACTCACATTTACCCTTAACTTCTCGTACCAGTATGTTTAATTTTTTTCAAATTTTTTCATGCATTTGAAGGACCGTATCCTTATACTCATGTTCAAAAATATATTGGATACTGATATCGAACACAAATACTTTAAGAAAAATGAATATCCGGAGAAACGTAAATATATGGTGCATATAATGTGACTTGTTTAGGGTTCATGGATATTTAAAAAGTTAACAAAAACAAGGCTGGAGACAGACATACAAGATTTATCTATTACATACTACATTATTGGCTAAAAGACATACAAGATTTTCATAGGACTAAACAAAAACATGCTAGGTAGTTTTTAAAGAAGGGGGAAAAAAAAAAAAACTGATTCTAAGGCACAAGCAAGTTTCCACCATTGTCATTCTCATGAAAGATAACAAGCTTAAAGCCCAGAAAAAACAACAACGATCGGAAGCTATAAGCCTCTGTAACTGATCAAACATACCTTACGAAAAATACATATCGATGCTCGTTGAAATCAATATTTTGTTCTTCCGTCACCGTCTGTGATCACATCTTTGAAAGCGCCTCCACTAGGGATCATAGGCAAGACATGCTCTTGATGGGGGACGATTACGTCTAACAAGTAAGGTCCAGGAGTGTCCAACATTTCTTGAATTGCTGTTTTGAGATCTTCCTTTCTTGTTACACGGGCGGCTGGTATTCCGCATGCTTCTGCAAATTTCATCATATTTGGAAATATCTCGGACTCATTGGACGGGTTACCCAAATACGTATGAGCCCTGTTTGCCTTGTAAAACCGATCCTCCCATTGAACAACCATGCCTAAATGTTGATTGTTTAACAATAATATCTTAATGGGAAGGTTTTCGACACGGATAGTCGCCAACTCTTGGACATTCATGATAAAACTTCCATCACCGTCAATGTCTACGACAACAGCCCCGGAATTTGCAACAGCGGCTCCAATGGCAGCAGGCAATCCGAATCCCATAGCCCCCAAACCCCCCGACGTCAACCATTGACGAGGCTTCCTATACTTGTAAAACTGAGCGGCCCACATCTGATGCTGACCAACACCAGTACTTATAATTGCATTCCCACCGGTTAATTCATCGAGAACCTCAATTGCATATTGAGGCGGAATAGCATCACCAAAGGTCTTGTAATTCAACGGATATTTCAGCTTCTGCTCGTTTAACTCCTGCCTCCAAGCTGAATAATCAAGTTTAAACTTAGCTCCCTTACTCTCCAATATCCTGTTTATCCCCTTCAATGCCAATTTCACATCCGAACAAATTGACAAGTGAGGCTGCTTATTCTTCCCGATTTCAGCCGAATCAATATCGATGTGCACAATCTTGGCCCGACTAGCAAAAGCCTCAAGTTTTCCAGTCACCCGATCATCAAACCTAACTCCAAAAGCTAGCAACAAATCACTCTTATCCACAGCATAATTAGCATACACGGTTCCATGCATCCCAAGCATTTGTAATGACAACTCGTCTGAGCTCGGAAATGTACCAAGACCCATCAAAGTACTCGCTACCGGTATCCCTGTAAGCTCAACGAACCTCTTCAACTCCTCACTGGAGTTCAAACACCCACCACCAACATACAACACCGGCTTCTTAGACTCGGAAACCAGCCTCACGATCTGCTCTAAATGAGCCTCACTGGGAGCCTTAGGCAACCTAGACATATACCCTGGCAATCTAAGAGGCTGATTCCATTTCGGAACCGCGAGCTGCTGTTGTATATCCTTAGGTACATCGATCAAAACGGGGCCTGGTCGGCCCGAGGTAGCTAAAAAGAAAGCCTCACGAACAATCCTAGGAATATCATCCACATCAAGAACAAGATAATTGTGCTTAGTAACAGACCTTGTTACCTCAACAATGGGCGTCTCTTGGAAAGCATCCGTACCGATCATTCTACGAGGGACTTGACCGGTGATCGCGACGAGAGGGATGCTATCAAGCATCGCATCGGCAAGGCCACTCACCAAGTTAGTTGCCCCAGGGCCAGAAGTTGCGATGCAAACACCAGGAAGGCCAGAGGATCGGGCATACCCCTCAGCGGCAAAGACGCCGCCTTGTTCGTGTCTTGGAAGGACATTACGGATTATTTTGGAGCGGGTTAAAGCCTGGTGGATCTCCACGGAAGCTCCACCTGGGTAGGCGAACACGTCCTTGACCCCTTCACGTTCCAGGGCTTCAACGAGGATATCAGCACCTTTCCGAGGCTCATCAGCGGCATAACGGGACATAAAATCCTCGGAAGGAGCAGTAGTCGGAGTGACAGTGACGGCGGCGGATCTGCGGCTGGAGCTTGACTGAGAAAGCGAACTGGAAATGCGCAGGCCACGGGAAGGGGCGAGCTTTTGAGGGTTCGTAGAGAAGGGAAACGTAGATATGGAAATGGGTATTGAAGATCTGAAGGAAGAAGTTAAAAGAGAAGGCTTAGGGAAAGTGGTGGTCGCAGTGGCGGCCGCCATTGTCGATCCTTTGATGCTTGGCGAAAGAAAGAGGGAAGCAAATTGTGTCCGGACATTCCCTTTTAACTTCGATTTTTTTAACTTTATTTACTCATTTGCTCTTGTTGATTTACTTGTTTAATAAAATTAAATAAATGAATTTATTAACAAGCGTTTTTAAAAATTATTTAAAGTTAATTAATATATTATTTTATTTAAATTAATAAAAATATATTAATGTAATAATTGATAATTTTATTTATTATTTTTAATGAATTTGATGAAAGATTTTATAATATAGACTAATTTTAAAATATACTTCTAAGTTATTCGTTAGCAAAACTCATAAATAAATTAATAATAATTGGAAATTCAAATACATCTAACAAATTTAGATTGAATTTCAATGTAAATTTATTCATGAGTTAGGTTTTAGATAGGATTTTTATCAATTTGAGTTGACTCAACTCAACTCAAATTAATATTTAATAATTTAAAAATATTTTTATTTAAATTTAATATTAATATAAAACTTTTATTTATTATAAACAGTAAATATAAGTAATATGGACAGGTTAGCTAAAAATGAGCTTAGACAAAGAATTTAAAATTTTTTTTGTGTCCCAATCTAAACCTAAGCAAAGGCTAGAAAGCCTACCCAACCAAATTGGGTCGAGGTAGGGCTTCAATATTTTTATTTGAAGCTCGAAATAATTTTTAAATTAAAATAATATTTTTATTTAAATTTAATTATAAAATATATAAATGTTAATAAAAATATAATGTGATGAATAATAATTTAAACCTAAATAAACAGACTTAGGAGGGTGATATTAATCTGTTTACTGATTTAAGTATTGAAGCAAGCCTTGAAAATAATATTTTGGTATTCTTTGACATATTTTATCTTTGCAAACCTATCTTGTATTGACCCAACAACCTTTAAAGATCTATTCAACTTCGTCTCCACAAGGATATCAAGTTTTTATAACTATTGAATTTAGATATCGATTTTAGATCATTTTAAATTTAAATTATTAAATTTTAAAATTAATTTAATTTGATTTTGACTAATTAATTTAAAATTATTTTTTATATTGTTTAAGTATATATCATTTGAATTTGACTAATTTAAATTTAAATCATTTTGAATCTAATTTATCCATTTTTCTCATCAAATCAAAGTAGATCGAATTTAAATTTAAAGAATTATTTATTTTTTCAAAGTTGGATCAATTCACAACCTATAACTATTAGTTCACATATTTTGTTATATGATAATCTTGTTTAAGATATTTTATAGTTATATAAATTTTGATACGTTAATAATTTATATTATATAAATTTTAAAATATTAATATATTTATATCATATTATATTTTAAGGCCCAGCAATATTACATGATTGTTAGAATAAAATAAAAGAATTAAAATATAATATGATATAAATATATATTATAATTAATTCATGTTGCCTCCTAAGTAAAAGTGTCCAAATAGTTTAAAAAATTTAAATTTTTTACTCAAATTTATTTTCGATTTAATTTAATTTATTTATATAACTTATATTTATTATTTAAAATTAATAAAAAATTAAAAATATTTTTATATTAATATTTATAAATTTTTAATTATTAAAATATTAATTCAAATAGAACGAAATTAAATCAATGATAAAAGACTTGTTTAAAATCTGATACGAAAAACTTAATTTATCATATTGGATGAATAATTCTACTCGCGGAGAGATAGGTTGTCATGACTTTAAGGTTCACGATGTTCGGACTCTGGAGGCAATGCTAAGTGCAAGTGCTTTTCGCCTCAGCCAAGCGCAACCCGGAGATCAAGCGAGGCCAAGTCTACTCTATCAAAAACGTGGCAACATTCAATTAGTCAATAAAAAACGTTTGACTTTATTCTATACTGAATCCAATCTACTGTTGCCACGTCACGATCTTTTGCGTCCCTATAATTCCTGAACCCTGATCTCGCACCCCAAAAGTCTCACCCCCTTTTCCCCCTTACCTAAATCATAATCGATCATCAAAATTTCATCTCCATTAACAAAATTTCGAGTAAGTTTTTAGTTTTTTAATTTTAATTTTTAGTTCATTTTAAATTATATATTTCGTTTTTTAATTAGTTCTTATTTAATGTTCCATGAAACGTGCCGATTTTGCAACTTTTTTTTTTTCGTTTCAATTATTAATTTATCCAATGTTTGGTTGCCGAGAAAATGTAAGTGTAGGCGAGAAAGTTTAGAGTTTGAATTTTTATGAGATTTTGTTTTGTTTTGTTTTTTCTGGTAATTTAAAAAAAAAAATTCCCCCATTTTTAAGATTGTAATTAGCTAGTAAAGTATAGCATTAGGACCTGAGGTTGTGGAATTTACTGATGATATCACGGAAATTTTGTGCTTAGAGTCTGTTTGGTGGCTAGAAAAATAAAGGAAAATTATAAAAATAAGGGCAAAAAGGTAGGAAACTTTTTCCAGAGTTAACTCCAACTAAGACTCAAGAAATAAACTTTGTATTTGTTTTATGTTCCTTTTTTCTTTTTATATATTTCCTTCTTAAGAAGTTTCTAAATTTAAACTTAAGCATTAGAAAAAAGAAATACGCTTCCTTTTTTGCCTTCGCTTTCTTGGCAATCAGGTTCATTGTAGGTTCCATTTGAGAGCAACATATTAAATAATTTTTATTTTTGTTTTCTTTTCCTTCATTTTCATCTTGGATTGAATCTATACTGTGGATGATTGCTCGAAAACTGGAAAAAAGAGAATAAAAAGTTTGAAAAACCGACTAGTTATAATGTTTTGTTGCATTGTGATATAAAGTTTGATTGGTAACTAGATGGTTAATCAGTAACTGTTAATTTGAAAGTGTCAAGCTCCTTTGGACATCAATAGGAAATATCTATGTGCGTACAAATTTTCATTTTTCTCGAAGTACTTGTGTCTGACACATTTTTAGACAGGGGTTGGGGGATTTGACTCTTCAAGGACCCGCCAAATACGTAAAAAAAAAAAAAAATTGAATATACCCGTGCCAAACGCATGCCCCTGTTTGACACTTACGTCCGAGTCTGAGTAATATAGGGAAATATAAAGTTTAACTTTGCCTCTTTGCATGCTTTTCTTTTCATCTTCTATCAATAATTAGAAAAAGGCTTGTTTTTGCAGTGGAGTTTGGGGTTCATGGTGATGTTAATGGTGGCACAGTAGTGAACTCAGTCCAAGCGGAGGCTAGTAGCATGGACAATGAAAATGAAACAGGAGAAAATCCTGTCGAAGGAACTTTTCAACCAGGCATGAATGAAAAACTGGATCGAGCTTCTCCACGAAGGGATGACATCCCAGAGGGTATTCCAGCTGATGAGCCTTATGTGGGTCAGGAGTTTGAATCCGAGGCAGCTGCGCATGCCTTTTATAATGCCTATGCCACAAGGGTGGGATTCATCATTCGTGTAAGCAAACTTTCCCGTTCAAGGCGTGATGGATCTGCTATTGGTCGGGCGCTTGTTTGTAACAAAGAGGGTTTTAGAATGCCTGACAAGCGAGAAAAAATTGTGAGGCAAAGGGCTGAGACGAGGGTTGGATGCAGGGCAATGATTTTGGTGAGGAAAGTTAGTTCTGGTAAATGGGTTGTCACAAAATTTGTGAAGGAGCACACTCATCCTCTGGCGCCAGGAAAAGGTCGCAGGGATTGCATTTATGATCAATACCCGGTCAGTTTTCACCCTCTTGTCATAAATTTTTGCTAGTATATTAAAATTAAATTGCACTTTCTATTTAAGTTATATTTTATGCATGTTTGTCCGTTGTAGGTTACTATCATAACCGACCTTGCTTATTTCTGTTAGCGTAGTTCATCTTTCTTTCAAATTAGAAATACTTTCAAAAATATTCTCATATCTTATAAAGCTGGTTATCTTTTCTGCTTAGCAGGAGAGCATTAATGTGATTGTAATATGAATTATGGTCAAGTGACGTTTAGTGGAATTAAGGGTAAGAAATGATGGATGCATTGATGAATTATTCAAGAAACAAAATTCATAAGTTAAATGAAAATTTGGCCTTTTATGGTTAATAATATGAAGTTCTGAGTTACCATTAATTAACTTCTGTTGAAATGAGAACAATGAGCTTATAGGGGCCTAGATCTTTTACAAACTGTGAAGAATAAATTGCTGTGATCGTCAGTGGATGATGATGTATATGGCTTTGTACAACATGTATTTCTAAACTTTGAGGTAGGGTCTTGGAAATAGGTCTGCTTTTAAGCTTGGCATTGAAGTTCTTTCTTGTTATTAATCTCCATCCTGGAATATGTGGCTTTTTTTTAATAATTTTTTGGCACAAGTTCTTAAAACATATACCAGAGTTCAAAGAAGGTCCATTTGATGATAACTTTGTCCCTTTTCCATTATAAACAATACTGTTGGTTTCTTTGATAATTTTTGCTTTGATTTTTTGTTAGTCAACTCATTTTGGGGCACCACAAAATGGTAAGGGGGAGAGATGGTATGTTACCAAAGGAATATAAGGCATTCAAAATGCTAGCATGTTAGGTAAGAATTAAAATTATGAATTTCTGAAACTTACACTTGTAGCAGTTTATTAGCCTGCCTTCCTCCTCCCCGTGCATTTAAGAAAACAACATATATTTTATTCTTATGTGTTGTTGTGCTTATATTAGAATTCGAGAGGAGCTTGTTGGGCCTGACTGGAGCTTTGGTAACAATTGTTTTTGAACTAGAGCTTTTTGGACATTACTTGACATAACCGAGAATAT
>JBBYHK010494205.1:0-15472 GCA_038382065.1 Adansonia grandidieri | reverse complement strand
ATAGCAACAATATTGTCTTATTTCACCAAGGGATTTGAGGCCTCATTATAAGAAATTACTTGGTTGAAAAGGATAATATGATGTATGGTTTACACGTTTGGTGATAATGAAATTAAGAAATAAATAAAATGAACAAATGTGTAACCATGACGAGAAATGGATAAGTGATCACTATTAAGACAAAGAATTGGTATTTGTATAAAGGATATCTTTGATAGATGAAATATTATTAAAGAGTATTCTTTACCAAAAGAATGGAAATTCGTACATGGTGGGAGTGTTAGTCTTATGAACCTTTAAGATACAAATAAAAGTTTACCATGTAGTATGGGAAATTAATATAGCTATGTTGGTAGTTTGGGGATGAGGTACAAGCCCATAATATTAAGTCACCCATGATGAAAACTCAACTCAACGCTTGGTATAATATCAAGTCTTGAGTTCAATGAGACAAAGTACATCATCTGTATGTGGTTGCTAGCACTATAATAATATATAGTATATCATCCCAAGTAAAGTGCTAGGTACCCATAATGATAAGGGAATGATGAGTAAATATACTCTTAATAGACCCATAACCTAAATATGTTAGAGTGTTATAGTTACGAGAACATTCTCAATGGGATCTACCTATGTGAGTGTGAAGTGTGGCCATTTCTATGAGCTCAAGGGCTTGGCTCTAACAGCACTTATGAAAAGAGGACACAAACACATGGCCATAATAGTGTCCCCAGATACTATGCATTGACTGGTGTTGAAATCTTTGTGTGAGATGTGCTCGGTTAACTAAATGGAATAGCTGGTTCAAAGCATAGTCTACCATGTAATTACGGTTAACTTTAATATGTTTTCACTGGGTGAAGGTTCAATTGTAAAATACCTTCATTTATGTAATAGATTTCCAAAATTATCAAAAATTGATTTATTTTGAAACTGGTGGGGGATTATTGGAACATTTTCAAAATAATGAAACGTTATATCTTCAAAGTAATGTCTCTTAATTATTTAATTAAGAGTAATGTCTCTTGGTTAATTACCAAGTGGTGTGACTATCCAAATGGACATGTATTAAGAAAAGTTATGTCCATATGAAGAGGCATTCCTTTGCCTATAAATAGAACCCTCTCATTTGAAAGACATAGATAGAAAACTAGATAGAAAACTACAATAGAATTTTGGTAGTTTTGTCACATACTGCCTAGTGTATAGTGGATTGATGTCGTCAATGCAAAACGCTGTCAATCATTGGGCTTCATTATATCCTCGAGGTTTATACACCACCCTTTTGTAAACCTAATTAATGGTGGGGGTGAATAAAACCTTAAAGAAAGTGACATTACTACATGACTTGAAGCCTTCATCAATTTCTCATGTTTTTCAATTCCCCGCGTACTAACATTATATCGATATAGGTGCTTCTATATCAATACACAAATCCTTTGCATCAATACTGGGCTTTATAGTAGCTAAAAATCCATTTTGGCTAGTCAGTATCGATACTAGTCTCCAGATATCTATACCAACTTCATTATATTGATAGCTGGAGCAAAATTTGCTCTTAGTATCAGTACAATACAAATTGTATCTATACTTCAAGGCTAAAATACCCTGTTCATACATTTTCACCCCTTACACCATGATATTAAAACATGAATTGGACCATGTTTTTGGCACCAAAAATCATCTAAGTTCATAGCAGGCCTCAACATTGGATTTATGATTAGGTTTTAATAAATTTTTTAGGCTTAAATAGCCACAAAGTACATTTTCATGCTTTAATTTAATTTGTTAGAGGGCAACCTTGGACTTTCTCATTGCTCAACCACCAAAATAGCCTTGATCTACTATTTTTGCTGAGCCAACCAACGGATTTAATGGGCAATTGAGCATAGTACTTGTCTATTCACGAGATACATGCATTAAAACCCTAAAATGCCCTTACTTTTTGCATGTGGTCTTAATTATTCAAAGGGTCATACAAGGCCAACATTCTCAACTAAACAAACACACATTGTCTAACACTTTCTAACACATTCAAACTATCCAAAAACTCTCTTCAACCACTATCCTCTAAAAAACCTTTCATTCTCGTAACTCCTTAAAACCACCACCAAAGGCCCATCCAAAACCCTCTTTTACCTTTTTTCCATCTTGAACCTCCCTCAATTGTTGGCATATCCCTTAAGCTCATTTTGGCCATACTTTTCTTGCTAATCAATAGCAAAGAAAAGGGAAAAAAGTGAATTTAAAGTTAACAAGTTTTCTGCTCAAGGGCCAAAGCGAGGTTTAAAAATACTTTGTATAGCTTTCATCACCTTTTCATCTTATTTTGCTCTCTTATCATCATTTTCATCATTTGAGAAAGCCATATCCATGTGACTATGATCTTATTCCTAAGACTCTCATGCATTTGTGGCCTTTTTTGTGGTAGACCTAGGATTTTGGGTGCTATATTGACCTCTTTACCATGCTTCACAATGTTTATGTGATTGGTTTGCCTCAAAAACATGTTTTAATGTTGTTTTAAAAATTCCAGAAAACTTCTTCTTGTTTAAACATGTTCATATCATCTGCTGTTGCATGACTTTTGATGTTGTTCATGAAGCCAACACTTCCATGAATCTTATTAGTCATTTGTCTTTCATTTTTTGTCATTATTTACATGTTAAGATACCATTTTTGCTTGTTTATTTGAAGCTGGCATTTCCATGCATCTTATTAACCATTCTCTTTCATTTTTTTTATCAACATTTGTATTTCAAGATACCATATTTATTTGTCTAAGCATGTTATTTATGTTCATTGTCATGCATGTCATATTAAGCTCATAATATACTTGGCAAGATGCTTGTTTCATGATTATCAAAAACTTTTTCTCAAAAACCCTCAAGTTAAGCTTATGCTAACTTCAATAAATGAGGATTAACACGAGCTTAAGGTTTTCATTCATTGGTCTTATAATCTTGGGGAAAAATCAAGTTTTATGTTTGGATTTAAAGGTTAGTGAGGCTAAATGTTTTTTTTCAAAGATAAAAATGCTTTATTTCTTATCTAAAGTGGCTTGTGTCTTAATCTTTTGTTTAAAGTTTTTGTGTTCATGACATGGTCAATGGGCTGTTTCATCATTCCAAACTACACTAGGATTGTGTAAATGAGCTCGTGAAGCCCTATCACTCATTTCTTTCTGGCTATTGATATTTAGATGTTATGTCACGAGTTTAGGCCAAAGAAAACTGAGAAAATGGAAAAACTCTCCTGTTTTACCCTGTAGCACAATGGTTGTGACTTGAAAAATCATTTTTAAACCCTAGATCATTTTTCAAAAATTTATTGATATTTTTCCCTGAAAAAGAATTGACTTATCTTTCCAAAGGTATCTCACTTGCTCTTGGCTCATTCCGGTGAGAGAGTTATGATTTTTTGAACCTATGCTGTCCGGAACCCTTGGAATCATTGATTCATATTCTATTTGGGACATTGCAGTCCATCAGATTATTTTTTGAATTTTTGAAATATTTTTCCTAAAAAGTTCATGAAATTCCCTTCCTAGAAAGGTATTATTTGTGATCCAATGATTCCAAATGCGTCGAGAATGATTTTTCAAAGTTTGCCATATCCTTTCCCCTACATATGCTATTAGTGATGCACTAGCCCTATCTTCAAAAATTATTTCCACTTGGAAAATGACTTTCTGGGATTTTTAAAATATTTTTTTATTAACCCTTATTGAGTCACATTTCCAATGGTACCTTATCCAACCTCTAAGACCTTAGGATCAGTCTAAAAATAAAATAAAAAATGGGGATAGCACGATGCTATCCTCTATTTCACTATTCATCAAAATTAGTTAATTTTTTAAATTTCCACTTCGAGGCATTTAGATGTCTCTAAGTGAACCTTATCAACTCTATTGAGTCAAAAAAAACATGTGTCGACCTCCCTAGGCCTAAAGCATGGCACGACCACTCTTATTTTTATCAAATTGATCTTTTTTATTTTTTTTAATCAAAAATCACTTTTTGGTCAAGAATTTGTTAAAATTCATTTTATCAAAAAAAAAATCAAATTCTTGTCAGTCCAAGTTTTTCAAGCTCTTCCTTCCAAAATCATCAAAGTTTCCATAGAGGTACTCTAACCCTGCTTTTACAAACTTCATTCAAATTTTGAAACTTACCAAAGTTTTCACCTATGGGGCTATTGCAACCCCATCTTCCAAGAGGATACTCCAACCCTATTAATTCAAAAATTATCGAGAAATAGTCAAATTTCATCAATTTAAGTTTGTTAATCTCATTTTTCTTAAATTTGTCAAAAAAATAAAATTTTCTCTCCCTAGATTCCTTCCAAATTTTTCAAAATTCAAACCCAATTTTTATGTCTCGATTAGTTAATAGATCCCAACCCAATTCCAAAATTATCAGCTTGGTTACTTTTAGATAACCGGTGACAATAACGAGATACATTCCAATCGCTTTTTTCCCTCTTCTCTCTTTTATATGATTTATTTTATGTAATATTATTTCTTTTTCATCTTATTAAGATGTTTTCCCTTGTGTTGTTTATCTTGCATTTATATATTCAAAAATCATTTTTCAAAAAAAAAAAAAATCATAAAGGCAATGTTTTGTGTCAGTATCTCTCCAATGCTTAACATGAAATATCTTTTTTTTAAAAAAAATTAAATCTGAAAATTATTTTTAGTCACAATCTCAATGCTCCCCACATCTTTGAGGCGCATATATGATTCAAATTTTCTTTAAAACCTAGCTTTACTATTTCATCCAAAATTCGTGCAATAAAAAATGGGGATTATATCAACTAATGACAAGCCAAAACCGAGAAAATTGGAACCAAGTTGGGACACAGTTAGATAGATACCAATTTCGAGCATCACGGGAGGGGTTGTACCTCTTTTCACATAACTAACTCCTAAACCCAATTGTCAAATCCTTGGACCACATAGACCATTAAATCAATGTCTCAAGTTTCGTAACTTGGAATATCAATTTCAGTAGGCATCTGATCATGCCCAACCTAAATGATCGATAGTGACTCCAGTTTTTAGCCACTTCATGGTGGCCATTGAGAAAAGTTGGAAAAATAATTCATCCGACGATTCCCTTTCATGTTCAAGAGTCGAGAATTCATACTTTCTCTCTCCTATCACATCAAAAAGGAAAGAGTCTCACTGGAAAGGATATTCCCTTGTCAAAAAATACTTTTAAGTTATGTACGCTTCCTTCACCAAAGGCACGGTGCTGAAACTTGTACAAGTTTTCTATTGTAGAGGCATTGCACTTAAGGGATTTACAATAGTATTAAATGTAATTATATAACCAAACCTAATATTAGAGATAATGACATTGTAATTAATTAGCATATAATCCTTGATTACTAAACAATTCTTATATCATATGGTTTTGATTACTGTTTGAAGTATTTGGAGTCAAAATGTGGTATATCAATATAATTATCTTTCCTTTTCCCTTTATGTTATTTCCATCTAACAAATTATTTATTTCTTATTTTGTGACAAATGTGGCATTAGGGTAGTTAATATTCATTCAAACATTAACAATAAAACAAATCACACAAATAATGGCATGCATGGAGCATAGTTGAATTAATACCTTGCATAAGCAAGTGTAAGCCTTGCAAGCCTAAACTAGAAAGTGGATAATATATAAGGCTTTTTTATATAAATACTAGTATTTTTATTCTCAAAATGAGCTCATTCGAGATTAATTCTCAAAATATGCTTATTTTCAGCATATTAGGAACTCGCCCATTGAGGGGGCAAGTTCCCAATGCCTTCTCATAGGGTCACGAACCCTGTTATCTATGACCCCACACACTTATTTCTTGGACTAAAATAACTTTCAAAGTGGTTCGAAAAAAGCTTCTCTATACAAGGAGCTCTCCAATTTGAAATTTTATGTTTTTTTCTAAAACATTTTTATATTTTTATTATTTTTTGTAATTATTTTTTATATTTATTTTTTATTTCGGATGGTATCATCATTATCTTTATCATCTGAATCCATTCGAAGTAATATGCATAGCTTTGTGTCATAAGACTTAAGGGAGAAATAGTATTCTACTATTGTGGAGTGAAACGCCCTACGTGGATAACATGGAAGAAGTTGAATATTAGGAAAAGGTTCTGCAGTGTCTGAATTACAAGGTTTCTAATTGTGGATTTTTTTCAAAAGGCATGATGAGCAATGAACAGAGAGGGCCGAATTTTTTATTTATGAGTTGAAAAAAGAGAATAATTATTTAAGAAGAGAAAATTGAAGCTTGAAAATGCAAAGTGATGAAGAAGGTTTAGGGTTACAATTGAAATCAGAAATGAAATCAACACAGGAGCAAATGATCTTGGCAATGGAAAATGCAAATTATTTTAAAAAGAAAAAGAATTTATATCTTGTTGGGATATATATACTTTGGATTATCTATTTCTTAGTTTATGTTAATTATGGTTAAATGTAATGTAATCTTAGGCTTATATTTGAGTAAACATTATGGATTTCCAACTTTTAATATGATGGTAATTATTTATGTTAATGGTTTTGGGCCATTGGGGGTTTAAGGTACGTTATGTGAATTTGTTGCATTCAATAGGGATATTTAAAATACCGACAATTGAAAATTGAAAACAAATATTTCAACTACTCCAATTAACAAGTATTAAATTTTACATTAGCACAACATTTACTAGCATTATCATTGATACAAACTCTCCCTGGACGTGCCGGATTGGTAAGGATATTTCTTATGGCTATGGCCTTTATTCCTGCATAATTCGTAATGCTTTGTTGGGCTTTTCTTCCTAAGGTCTATTTCATTATGAATATGAATTGATTTTGGCTAACCTTTTAGATCTCTCTACATTTCTGGATTAGAACATAGTTTTGGAACATCATATTTTGGCCACTCCTTACCCTTCCATATTTATCTTGCATTAGTCAATTTTTTTCTTTCATATCAGAATGAATCTGATAGCCATGCACTAGTGCGATCTTTTGGGTTCCAAAAAATTTACTATGCATTAGTCAATTTTTATCTTTCTTATCAGAAGGAATTTGATACCCTATATATTTATCACATCTTTTAGGTTCAAAAAACTTAATATGCATTAGTCAACTTTTTTTCTTTCATATCAGAAAGAATCTGATACTTCATGCATTAGTCACATCTTTCGGTCCCAAAAAATTTGCTATACATTACTCAACCTTTTTCATTCATATCAGAAGAAATTTAATACCCATGCATTAGTCACATCTTTTGGGTTAGTCACATTTTTTAGATTTTTAAATAAGATCAATTTTTAAATGTATAAATAGATTAATTTTAACCCTAAATATAAATTTTTAAATAAACTATCAACTAAAAATACATATTATATAAACGATAAAATACAAATTATACAAATGATATAAATGATAAAAATACATATTATACAAATTAATACATATAAAACACTATTAACAGGGGCCCTTTTGCTTGTTGTTGAACAACAATGTGGAGTTATCCTAGCTGGGGTAATGTTTGTCATCTAACATTCTCAGTTTCATTGCCACAAGCCCTTCGAGTTCAACGTCTTCGGCCTCTTACTGTCACCACCGATGCTTTTTCCTGAATGACTTCTTCCTAAGCAACTTCACTTACAATATCTAAAAATGGAAATCCAGCACTCATAGGCATACCCATATTTGCCATACCCAAAAATAGATTCCCACTGTTGGAGGAGCCAGCACCTACTGCGCCCAAAAGAGGATAGGTATTGATACACCAAAGGCTAAAGGTGGGCAATGAAACAAGTATATGCTAGACTGATATGTTAAAGTTGAAGTCACATTAAAAAGGTCGCATTTAACTTGTTTATTGGAGGCTCCGATCGATAATGCGCATCGTTATCATCATCCTTAGCGTGACTTAAAGTATATCAGTAATTGAATCATAATCCAGTATCACATTCTAATTTGGGATAACTAAATGACATCGTAGGTGCAGTTACATTATGAACATCAGCCAAAGTAGATTAACTTGCCCTCCGACTAACTTCATGTCCTCAGCTATGTCTATGAAGCTCCATAAGAGGTTTGGATTTAAGGTTTATTGATGATATAGCCTACTCCTAACATCTTGAAGTTTGGTGATAGAAAATAAAAGGTCAACCTTGTTCATAGAACCATCTTATGTATTCATCTTATGGTATGAAATTTTTATTCAGAATATCAGAACCAGGAGCAATTACTATGGAACATAATCCCCAAAATTGGATCATTGTCTATGCTTTTTGGCTTAGTTTTTTGCATGATTACTTCAATTCTGTAAACATTGTCAAGGTTCACTAGTGTTTAAGGGATTGGTTGTTGCACCCTAAACTGGTGTAAGACCATGTCTGCCTAGTGTCACTCCATAACTTGAAAGCATATTAGTGTTGTATTTATGTGCTAGATGTGGCTATCTCTGCAAGCTTCCATTGGGAGGCATGCCGCTATTTCATTAGAACGATATGACACCTACGAAAATTATAAAAATAGATAGAAATTATTAATAAACAATATGGAATCCATTGTGTTAAATTTGCACGTACATGAATTTAATTATTTTAAAATATTTATCCTATCAAAAGTGATGTATTCAAATCTTGCTCTGATACTTTCGAGCTCAGTTAGAGTACGAATGTAATATTTTCGACCACACCATTTGTTTAAATAAATATAAATTTTAATAACTTATATGTAAGTATAACCTTAACACTAATGTAATATAAATAAAATACTTATATTACTTTAATGCAAGAGGGATATAGGCTTTGCACTAACTAAAAGTGCAGGAAATGGCATCCAATACCAAGCCTACAATTGCAACTGCCACAAACAACCACCTATGTCATGGGTGCATTTAATTGTGGCCCAACAGAGTTTCCTATATAAGATGAACCTCAACTATAATTTCCAATCTCCCTGAAATCTTGCAAAGTTGGAAGATACATTAAATGAACCCGATTACTAGATTTATCAGGCATTAATATTCCTCCAATTTAACGTAAAATATATACTCTAGTAGCACATTCTATATCTTGTATAGTTGGATTTTGAGGGAGTCTAATGGAAGTTCTTTCTAACCAAATCATTTTGAGTCTTGAGCCATCTAAATAGTAAGTTAGAGGGATCTCACCCAATAATTCAAAACATATGTCGTCCCATTCTAACATGCTCCCCCTTGTTACAGCCTTGCTATCAACTGAGAGTCCCAGCTGAAGTGCAATATCTTCTAAGATGATCATACATTCATCACATAAAAGATGAAATGTGTGTGTCTTAGGTCTCCATTGTTCAATTATGGCTTTTATTAGTCCAGGCTCATATTGAGGAGTTCTAACTAAAGCTGCATGGTAAAATCCAAATGACTTTACATAATCTACAATAAACTGATGTGGTTCTTCCAAAGCAAATTTACGGAGCCGTAACTTGCAATCATAATTTTGTTCAAAAAGTTATTAATTTATTAGTTATAAAATTATAAATTCGCAATGTTTTAAATATATGATTAATAAACTTTTAGTACCTTGGATAATACTTTTAAAGATATATGATTGTCTTGCAATCTCAATAATAGTGATGATAATGATGACGATGATGATGATGATGATGAAGCCATTCTATTAATCGAAAATGAGCCTATAAAAAGAATTGAAATTCTTTTTACATTAAATTAATTTATCAAACTAAATCAAACCATAAACCAAAAACCTTAATTACAACCTAAATAAATTTAATCATAATAATAAATGACAAAGTATATTATCACAAATTATAAAGTTAAATATCATATTCTTTAAAAAAAAAAAAAACCTAAATCATGCCTTAATATTTTAAACAAATTTTAACTTCTAGAAAAAAATCTTAATTACAACAAAAAAAATTTAATCACGATAATAAATTACAAAGTTAAATATTTTATTATTAAAATAAAAATCCTAAATCATACCTTAATTTTTCCAATAAATTTCAACTACTAAAAAAACTTAATTACAGCAAAACCAAATTTAATCATGATAATAAATTACAAAGTTAAATATCAAATTATTTAAATAAAAATCCTAAATCATACCATAATCTTTCAAACAAATTTTAACTTTTACCAAAAAAACAAACCTTAGTTACAATGAAACTAAATTTAATCATGATTAAAAATTACAAAGCTAATTATATTTTATTATTGTAAAGAAATTTCTATAAATGAAAATAAACCATACCTTTAAAAAATTATATGAAAAATCCTTCAAAACTTTAAATACGAACACCGAAACTTTAAATATTTAATTAACTCCTCTCCTCATATTGGCAAAGAGAGAGCTATGAAAACCTTTTTATAGAGAACCCAAGCCCCTCTCCCTCTCCCCCTAATAATTTTAGGAGAAGACATTGAACATCAAAGACCTTGCCAAAAATAGTAGGTCTGTGACTCTACCTTGCCAAAAAATGGTAGGGCTCGAAACTCTTCCCCACTCCCCAAATAATTTGGAAGAAAGAGAGGGAAGGGCCTTCGATAGGGTTACAAACCCTACCCCATAAACCTACTTCCTTTTCCCTTCCCCAAAAAATTTATCGGAGGAGAGAGGAAGGTTGATTTTGCTAATTTTGTAAGGTCTACACCGCTGAGGAAGTGGTTACAAACTCGCCCGCTAAGGGGGCAAGCTCCTATGCCTAAGTTAGGAGCTTGCACATTCGGTGGGTGAGTTCCCAACATGTATATAAAAAAAAAAGCACGTTTCAAGAATTAATCTTAAAATGAGCTATTTCAGGAATAAAAAATAATATTAATATAAAAAACCTAAATATAGCAATCTGATAAATAAATTAAGGTGAGGCTCTAATTAATACCATTGCTCCTAGGCTAGCTATATAATTTTGTTTGTTGAGAATCAATGGCTCGGTATATATAATAGCAAGATGCAATCAATCTAATAAAGAAATTAAGGTGAGCCTGTAAGGTAAAATCAAAATGTGAGGCATTTACTATATGCAATTGATGGGCATAAGAAGTATGCATAATATGTATACAATATTACATGATGAATCTGGATGTAATTTATCTAAAATTCAATAATTATATAACATTTTGGTGGCTTTTAAAACTAGTTGTACTTATGGTTCTAATTCATCTACACTCTACTTCTAACCTTGAATTCATTCACACATACACCTAACTAAGATGGAGCTATCAATATTCAATATTTGATGGGAACTCATCCTTGACCTTGACGATGCATGCATGCTTAAAGAAGGTTTTCTTTTTTAATATTCTCCATTAATTGCTAATAAAAAGAAATTGGAGTAAACAACTAATTATATGTATTTTTTTGGGTTGAGACTAATTATATGTATTTAGTTGGAATAATTAATGGTTGAGGTTTGAATTTATATAAGCTATAGAGGTAATATGTTGCAAAAGACAAAAGTTTGGCACTGATTTATGTTATATGAAAAAATTTGTGGTAAGATTTGTTCTAACTAATATTAGTTAATGTAATATATATATATATATCTATATATATGTCAACAAATAAATTTCACCTTGAAATTAATATTAATGGTGTTGTCAGTTGATAACTCTATAAAATAGAGTTATTTAATCTCATTATGTATATTAAAGTAGCTAAATCTTAAATGTTTTTAGTTATATTTAATTAATTTTTGGTTTATTTTATATTAGTTTTATATATTTACTTTACATTTTATTATATAATTATTTAATATTTTCATATTTTTGTAGGTTAAATTTTAAAGAATTCTCCAAAAGTACAACAACTTAATAAAATAGCAAAGTGGACCTAGCCTGACAATTTCCAAAATATATTATTCAAGCTACTTGCATGCTAAATTTCTCTTTTTCAAGGTTTTAGCTACACATAGGACTCTTTAGGTTTAGAGATTTTAGAGTAGACTTTAGATTTTTATTTTTACTTAATTTCTTGAAGTGGATAAGAGCCACCATAATATTCAAGATAGAGATTTTGGAGAAACTTAAAGATCAAAGATCTAGCCAATTTTAATTTTCTCTTTCTCTTTGCTTTTTTTTATCTTTCTTATATTGTTTATGATGGTGAAACTCCTTGATTTTATATTTTATATATTTATTATGAACTAGAATTATATTTCTAAGGTTGCAATAGAACTCAAGATGTAATCTGAATTATTTCTTTTCTTGAATTAATGATATTTAAATTATTTGTTCAATCTTGTTCTTATTGCTTCTAATTGATTAATCACCAATTAGATTGATTTGGTAACCTTAATGAACTAGGAAAAGAGAATTTTATATTTAGACCTGGATTGAATAACATATGTTTTATATTTATTTATTAGGATGAATTGATTTGCACGTTAGATAGGAATACACAAGCATGCCATATCTAACAAAATTAGAGTCTAAGCTTAATGAGTGTCTCTTTGTATAGTTTGCATAGGAATATAGTAAACTGATTAAGAGAGATATTTTTATAAGACCATTGGAAGATGCTTATAAATAAATTAGAATCTAGATTAACAACTTATTATCATTAAGTTAAGAGAGTAAGATTTTATTCAAATGAAATATTGAGTGAAATTATAATTCTATGCTTTTATTATTTATTATTTGCTTCATTATTATTATTATTATTATTATTTATTTTTAATTTTATAATTTTTAATCATTTGTTTGAATGAGGTTAAGTTGTTTTAATTTTAGTACTCAATAAATTTAATATCAATTCCTCGTGAGATCGATACTCTACTTTATTACAATTTTATTTGTTGTGATACATATACTTACATGACTAAATCCGTCAAGATTGATAGCTGAACTCTGTAATCCACTCAACTCTTTTTGCCTAACCTATACCTATCTATACCTAAAATATTAAAGTGATGCCATGAAAGAGTGTAGCTCAAGTTTAAACAAGACAATTACTGGTTTTTTTTTTCATTTTTGTGAGAAAATTACAAAACGGATTAAAAGTATAAATATTTATAATTATAATTATTATAATAAAAATTATTAATAAAGAAATCATTCTTCTAACTTTTGTAATTAAAATTATATGACATCAATACGACATATAAAAATAATTAAAATATGACATAAATTATGACATAAAAATGAACAAAACACTATAAATATATGAATATATCAAAATTTATTTAATACAAATTATTAATATATCAAAATTTATATAAATAAAAATGCATTAAACACAATTATAATATGAAAAAAAACGAATACCATACAAATACACAAATAGCCAAGCATAAAAAATTTAAAGAATTACAAAAATAATTGATAAGCCAAAAATATTTATTATTTATCAACATTATAATAAGTAATTATTAATAAAGAAAGAGAAATTTTTTTTCTTGGAAGTTATGAAAAGATTTGGAAAAAAAAATAACAAAAATAAATCAACAAACTAAAAATATTTATTATCTATTATTATTACAATAAATAATTATTAAAGAGAAATAGAACAAAATATTTAAATAAATCATTATTATAATTAAAATTACAAAAAAAAATAGAAGTCCCCAACCAACCTGAGGAGTCATTCTATTAAAAAAAATCGATTTAAATTTTATTTTTTAATGAATTTATCAATTGATTTTAAAAAATAAATACATTTGATAGTTTTATTTTTTAAGATTGACTTAGTAACAAATTTTTTTATTTGTGAGAAAAATATAAGTTGAAATATTTAACTTTTCTATTAAAAATATAATTATTTTAATATATAAATATATATATTTAAATATTTAAATAAATAATTACTATTTAATATAATTAAAATTACACAAAAAATCGATGTCCCTAGCCAAGAGGAGACATTCTATATAAATGAAAGATTAGAGTCTCTTTGTTGATGACATTTGGCAAGTTATTTACTCACCATAAAATATTTTTATAAAAAAATTATTTTTTCATTTTTTAAAAATATGATATATAACATAAAATATATGTTTTTATTATCTAACATTATATAATAATTAAAATTAGATTGTTTTAATTTTTTATATTGGGATTTTATTTATTTTTTCTTTTTAGCTTTGATGTTTGGTATTTTTTTTTTCCTTAATGATCAATAATGATTGTTGAATGAAAAAAAAATTAGGTTTATCGTAATTTAGTTGGGTCTTGGTTTTTATAGATGTAATTCTATATTGATTTTTATGGTACGTTGGCGTTAGACGACCATTAGAATTTTTTTACGTAATTTTATGGTTTCTTTTTTGATAAATTGGTGTTGGATGAGCATTAAAATTTATGTTTATTTTATAATTTGTTTATGTTTGGTATTTTATAAAAGTTTAATAATAATTGTTGAATTACCAAAATTATTGTACTAATGAATGGTAGATGAAAAAATAATTTGCCGCAGATAACAAGATATTAAGAAACAATAATTGTATATCGGGTTCATTGGAATAGAATAGAACTATGATAAAAAAGTTATTTTGTGAGAATGTAATAGCTATATTAGCAATTTAGTTTAGTAGAATAAAAAACTATGAAATTCGAATCTTTGACAAAGGGGATTCAAATTCCCTAAAGCAATTTTTTCTTTAACTCAAGGTCAGGATAGTCATTCAATGGGTGGGTCACTAAATGGCTATTTCAAGATTTTGTAGAATAAAGTCGTAATCGGCTATTCTACAAAATAATTATTTTAAAAATTGAATAATTTCGTTACTATAGTACGCTGAATATACCTATAATAAAATTCTTATACTATTAAACCAAATACCCCCAATCTCTTCAGCTCATTTTTAATTGAAGGATAAATTATATTTATATTTATTAATAATATATTGATGAATATAAAATTACAAGTTGCCCATGCGAAGCAGGCAAGAACATTACTTTTGCTGTAATTTGGATCACTTTGCTTTGGTTTACGCTGACCTTCTCAAGCGATTTCCGATTATTAATTAAGGGGAGAATTCTAAAAAAAAATTATATAGAGTGATAATTTTTATAAAAAATAAAAATAAAAAAATTATTTAAAAAAATAATTATTAAAATTATTAATGAAGATATTGTAATTACTCTTTTATCTTACTTTTCTATTTTTTGCTCTTGTGTTCACCGGAGAGTTGGTTTCCTTGGTGTGATAAACTATATATATAAATTATATATATAGATATATATAAATTATAAATATAAATTAAATATATCAAAAATAGTATTTGAAAATAATAATAAATTAAAAATATTTTTTATTAAATTCCTAGCTACTATTTAAAAATAAAAAAATAAAAAAAATTTAATATTAAATTTTGAAATATCATTTACAAAATAACAAAAAATAAAATCTATTTTATATTAAATGTCGAATTATTATTTACAAATATAAAAAATAACAATATGTTTTATATTAAATCTCAAATTAATATATATTATATATTATATATCATATATATGA
>JBBYHK010494183.1:2924-15475 GCA_038382065.1 Adansonia grandidieri | reverse complement strand
AAGAATTTGTGGGACCATATACTGGGATGTAAAATCAATTTCAAGGTAACTGGGGTTAAAGACGATAGGATATGTTCAGCAAAAGCAACTTAAATTTTATTGATAATGAGGTCGTTGTTTTATACAAGTATAAAATGAGAAAGATCTAAACTGAATTATCAAAAGATAAGATCACTTATTTGAATTCAAAGGAAAAGAGATAAAGATAAACATAAGAAATAGAAAGCAAAAATCTGGTTTCTTTCGAATATGGAAGACTTTAGAAGCTGAAAGGCATTAATGTTCGATATTTTTTCCAATAAACCCCTCAAGTTAGAGGTTGTGTAACAACACCTAGCTTGGAGAAGTACTAATGAAAAGCTTGTTTCGGTAGTGCTTTGGTGAATGTATCAGCCAATTGATCAACAGCGTTAACATCAGTGATAGTGACTTTTTTTTTAGACTTGATCTCAAACAAAATGAAAATCAATTGCAATGTGCTTTATACGGCTGTGGAAAATGGGATTTAGTTGGAGTTCCTATGGGAGAGACATGTAGTTCATACAGAAGATTCATTACCCAGTTAGTCTCTGTGAAAGCACTCGCAATAGCCCTGTATTTGACCTCTGTAGAGCAATGAGCAATACTATGCTGTTTTTTAAAGGACCGGCTGATGGGATTGCTTTCAAAATACAAAATGTACCCAGAAGTTGAGGTTCAATCACGAGGATTTCCTACCCAGTCTGCATCTGAATACATATAAAAGGTTGATTCTTTGTGGCATCCAATTCTTATCTATAAGTTACCGTCTACTTAAGATAACGAAGTTGTCACTTTATTGCTTGCCAATGTGTAGTAGAGGGAAAGTACATAAATTGGGATAATTTGTTAACAGAGAAGCAAATATCCGGCCTAGTGAAAGAGAGATACTATAGCTTGCCAATGACTCGTTGGTATTCAATAGCATTAGTTGGCAAAGCTCCATCATTGAGATTGAGTGGTGAACTAGAATCATTTGAGTCAACAAACCTTTGCTTGCGTGCATATTACTGTCTCGAAGAATATCCATTTTATATTTTGATTGAGAAAAGATAATCCCATCTTTATTATTAATCACTTCAATACCTAAAAAAAAAAACGAAGAAGTCCAAGATCTTTGATAAAAAAATGATTGGATAAAGCAGTGATAACTTGGCATATCATGGTAGTGTTGTTCCCAGTGACAATAAATTATCAACTATACCAAAATGTACAGGGTGATGCCAGGTTTGTGCAAGATGAACAATCATGTGTCTTAATGTGATTTTTTTAAAGCCCAGTTGAATAAGAAATTGCTTCAACTCGTTGTACTAAGCTCTGAGTTGCTGTTTTAATCCCTATATCGCCTTTTTCAGCTGACAAACATGGTTAGGCATATCGGAATGCTCATATCTAGGTGGTTGATGCATAAAATCTTTCCTTTCCAAACGCCCTAGTGGAAATGCATCATTAAGATCCAGTTATTGCATAGCCTAATTTTTATGAACGACAAGAGATAATACAAGTTGAACTATTATTGGCTTGATGATAAGGCTGAAGGTGTGATGGAAATCAATGCATGGTCATTGCATAAATCCCTTTGCAACTAGTCTAGACTTATAATAATTAATTGCTCCATTTGTTTTTTTCTTTTTTTAATCTTGAACAACCATTTACAGTCAATGATATTTTTGTAGAATCCCATGATACTAATTCCGATGTCTGGTTCTTCAATAGTGCATCGAATTCAGATTTCATGGTAGCTCTCCAATGAACGTGTTTTTGTGCTTGCTTGACGGTGGATGGTGCGAAAGAGAGAGAAAGGGTTGGCCATTAAATTAAAAATTTTTCAGGCTTATGAATATTATTTAAGGATCATACGGTCATTCTTTTTTAGGAAAAAGTTGGTTCTGGTTAGGGGTGGCAAGAATTGTTGGGCTGAACGAGGAGGAAGTTATTGTTCAAACTAAGAAAGTGATTATTGTTGGAGGTAAAGATGAGATAAGGGACTTAGGTTTGGCTGGGATGTTAGGTTGGCTTTTTGGGGGGTGAAGTAGGGCATTGTTTTGGGGAGGTGTGGTGTGTGTTGTTTCATGTGATGGTTTTGTATTTATTAAGTCATGGGTAGAGGAATTACCTAGGGTGGCGTAGAGATCCCTGTTGAATGTGCGAATGTAAATGATATGTTTTGAGATGACTTCATGGTGCGTGTCTCTAAAGGAATGAGAATTGATGGGGGGATCTCTATCGAGATATTTGGCAGGGTGTTATTTATGGAAATTGTTATTTTGTGAATTAAGGTAATATCCTAAGAAATATTTGAAAAAATATTTTTGATTTTTGAAAAGTATTTGTAAATGGAAAATTATTTTCAAAAAATTGGACATCAAGTGATAAATATATTTTTGATGTCAATGGATTAAAACATTGATGGCAATGATAAGTAAGGAAAAAAACGAAGATAAACACATGGCTTTGAATGAGTTCTAGTTTATTGGTGGTATGTGGCTTAAGCTAGGGGTAGCAAAGATAGCCAAAAGTTCGTAAGGAATGATATTTTGGTGATTCTCTAAATAAAATTTGATATGAGGATTTATTTTGCAAATTTGGAGTTTGGGAACTGGTTAATTAGATGGGTAGTTTGATAACAAGCAAATATCTAGAAATTTGAGGGTAGTGGGCTTGATAAGAAAGTGTTTTAGCAGTTTCAATGTATGTTAGTGGTGACGCTCTACAATGGCCACACGTTAGGGGTATAGGTAAGGAGACAAGGTGCTCAATTCCTCGAAAACTAAGATATGGTTTGAGTCCTTCAAACTCACCACCATCATCAGTGTAAAACGAAAAATTTTTCCATTAAAACACCTTTCCACAAGTCAATGAAATGTTTTAAAAATTGTGCAAATCTCATTTTTATTTTTAAGAATATATAGGTATATTGTTCAATAAAAATAACATAATATAATTTTTTATCAATTGATAAAACTGGGGATGGTCCCCCCAAATCACTAAAAATTATTTGAAGAGGCCTAGCACTTTGTAAGGTGTTTTTGTAAAATGGCATCTTGTGGATTTTATTGCATGAACAAGAATTACAAAAATTAAACTGTTCGGATGAGGAATAGGACAAAGAAAAATTTTTCAAGACAGTTTTTAAATTAGGAGAGTTGGGATGTTCCAATCTGCGATGCCACAAGGACATAGGAAGTCGTTTGCACAAGATTAGATTGATAGGATAGACGGTTGATGGTATGTCCAGTTGGCCATTCATATAGTCTGTCCTTATTCAAGCTGCACACTAATGGAACTCCAGTACTCAGATCCTTCATAAAAAAATTGAGGGAAAAGATTGTCATTGCAAAATTTGAAAACTGAAAATTATTGTCTTTTAATTGTATGGGCACAAAGGGTATTAAAGAGCTTAAATCTATAATTGGATTCCAATAAAATGAGTGATACCAGTATGAGAAATAGGGATTGTATTGCCATTGCCCATAGATATTCCTTCTGATCCAAGATAATCCTGGATATTGTTGAGGCTCTGAGAGTCTGTTGTGATATGGTGGGATGCACATGAGTCTAGAATCCATGGGCTGTTTGTGTGGGTAGACTCGGAGACAAAGTTGGCCATTTTACCAGATGGCTGTGATGTCGTAAATGGTAGACATAAGCCATATGGCCAGTTTTATTGCACAGTTGGCAATGAACTCGTGATTGTTGACCGGTAGATATTGGTGGATGCCATTGTGGGTGTATATTTGGATTGGAATTAAGTTGGCTCTGGTTGGTTTGTTGGCGCTAAGGCAGGGAAGGATTCCATCATCTATTCTGTTTTAAAGCTATGCTGGAGAGGCCACTTTTCTATGCAACAGCTACCGTTATGTTTGTTGAAGATTTTTTTAGCTCTTCATGCTTGATGAAGAGTTCATGATCAAGAAGCTTATCAAATGATTCTTTGTATAAGATTGGTTAATCTCTAGCACATATAGCTACTGAAATTTCTCGAAATTCTAAGCCAAGGTCACTTAAAATCTTGACAATGAGCTCTTCTTTGAAGATCGATGCACCAACAATGGCTAACTCCTCTGAAAAGGACTAAATCTTATGAATATAGTTAACAACAAATTTTGTGTCTTTGCATATCTTGTTGAGTTGATCTTGGACCCTAAATATAGGCATCTAGGATTTGTTGGCAAAAGATATGTGAAGAGAATCCCATGCCTTTTTAGAAGTGGGAGCTGTAGCTACTGTAAGAGCGATGGTGGGATCTACAACTGTCATGATTGCATTCTGGATTAACTAGTCTTGACCGAACTAGATATTGAATTAGGTGTTCTTTGTTTCTCGATTGCTTTAGGTTGTTGTTCTTAGTGGTGCAGGTTTGTTCCATTGAGATGGCCATACAAGTCATGTCTATACATGAGTAGGGTGAACTGTGCTTTCCAAGTGGAAAAATTTTGGCCGCCAAGTAGCTTTATAAAAAATTGAGAGGCTAGGTTAAATTGAATTAGCTGGGAAATGTTGTTTATGGGAAAAATAGTAACGTCTAGGTTGGCGATGGGTGGTGTTTGGGTAGCTTAAGAATTAGAAGCCATTGTATAAGAGATGAATGATGGAAGACAACAAACAAAAGGCACAGTATGTAAAAGCCAAAAAAAATTTTGGATCTAACTTGTTTTGTATAAAGATAAAATGAAAAGGATTTAAACAGAATTATCAAAAGATAAGATGACTTTTTTTTTTTAATTCAAAAGAAAAGAGATAAAAAAAAAACTTAAGAAATAAAAGCAAAAATTTCGACCATGGAAGACTTCAGTAGTTGAAAGGCATCAATGTTCGATATTTTCTCCAATAGTAACTCCAACTCTGTAGGAGATAGGGTTGAAAGAAGTGGGTTTCTGAAGTCATCGATACTCCTCTCCTAGCATGAAACATATTTGGTTCGCAATGGTAACAAAAAAAAAAAAAACAGATTGGACTGATTTTGGTGTTGATTGGGTGGTTGATCAGCGTTTTGGTGTATATATCTATCGGTCAATGGTGTTCTAAACCATGAATTCTTTAAGAATTAATTTAATGAAAATGATTGTCATCAATTCTGCACTTGCTAGAATTACTTTTTTAAGATTACTACTCGGAAGTTTGTGAAGGCATCTTTTATGGCAATAAGCCTTTTCTCAAGTTCTTGGACATAGGTGACGGAAATAACTTCGGAACCTAAGCAAATGAGTCTTGATGATTTGGTAGATGCAATGAGGGGGCATTCTTTGTTAGCATGTGCTGATTAATATTTAACAATTAACCTTTTTTTTGTTTTTTTTTTTTTGGCCAGTGAAACATATTTAATAATCAACTTTGCTCTGTTCTATGAGTTTTTACGTGATATTCATCTTTAGGAGCTATTTTGTGTTGATCTTAGCATGGAACTTTGTTCTTTGCTTACTAGTTTTTTGCTAGACTTGTAATCTTTTGGATATTTAGTAAAAATTTCTTTGAATTAAAAAAAAAAGTTATTTATTTTAAAATATATTTATTAAATAAAAAATTATTAATCAAATAATATTTGACCTAAGATTAAAACATTTTATATAAAATTCAGATGGAATTGAATTAGGCTTGAGCCTAGTGCAAAGTAATTAGTTTCATATCAGTGGATGTATCATTTTGGTTTTGATACTAGTAGATATTAGTATTGATATGTTTCAGCGTATCAGTTTGAGTTTACCAATATATTTAATTTTTTCATTTATATATTTTTTTCAAGTTTTTTCAATAAAATATATATTGTATACAAATGCAAACGTACCCCATATACATAGATATATATATATATGTTACATTCAAATATAAATTTTAAAATCATAAATATTTAATATTAAAATTTTTTAAGCAACAAAATAAATAAAAAATTAATAACATTTTTATGTAACAAAAATATTTTTTTAAAGTATAAATATGAAAAATAAAAAATTTTAAGATAAAGAACGTTAAAAATTGATTTTAAAAATTAAATAAGTGAAAATAAAAATTAAAATCTTATACTAAATTGTATAAACTAATACTGATCAATATTAATTGATACAAGCTTTATGATTAGTACTAATCAAATACAAAATCAAAATGATATGATGTTAATGCCGATGCCATTTTATTTTATTTTAAAATCAATACAACCGACATGATACTGACTATGATCTCATTTGAATTCAAGCGGGGTTTATTTAAGTTAGAACGGTGTGGCGCGGTGGAGCTATCTCTGCTACGCCACACCCTTTTTCTTTTCTCCGGCGGAGGATTTGCCTCCAAGTGAATAAAAATTCCTCTTGATTAAGTTTATTTTCCAATTCCGTCCATATAGCCTTTGTTTTTTTATCTTTTTTTTTTCAATTTTATCCAGTGGAATAAATATGACTCATATCTTTTGTCTTTTAATTTATTATTCTATATTTAATGTTTTAAATAAATTTATACTTATTCTTTTTACCAAATTATTTATGAGATTATTTAATAATTGCTATTTATTTTTAATATAAGATGTATAAACGTATTATTTTTATATATAATAATTATTTTAATATAAAAATAATCATAAAAATATAATATAAATTATTTATTAATACATTTTTGGATTAATGTCTTTCATGATCATTTTCATTCTTATCTCACAACCATCGCTGCATTTGAATTTAAATAAATATCCTATTACTGATTTTAATTTATTGCTATAGTACCTAATGTTACTGTACACACAAATTTCGTGTTAAAAAATACGATCAAGAAAATTTGGAGACAAATAAATCAACTTGATTTATCAGACTTGAGTTGTAATCTCTAGATGTTCTTTAAAATAAAGAAATCATTTGATTCTTTTCTTCAATAAAAATTTTGATTCAAGGGTCTTCTAGACTTGATCTTGGATCGTTGAAGTCTGCTTCAAAAGTTTTCTAGACTTGATCTTGACAAACAGAATTTAACTCCTTTCTATTGCCGGAACAAGATCGGAGAGCGGCTTCTTGAAGAACGAGAGCCGTGTTCTTCGAGATTTTTCCATTCTTGAGAGAAAACTTCTTGAGACTTTGAGAAGACTTGAATCTTTAAAATCTATTTCTCCTCTTCAGGCTTGTGAATCATATTCAAAGGCTTTAGTGGAGACCCCTTTTTCTAGTGCCAATGAATCAAGTAGAAAAGAGTTCTTAAAGAATATAACTTTTTTAATAAATTTATCTTGATGAATTATCTTTTAATTAATTTAATTTAATTAGAGATAAAACTCTTTTTATTTATCTCTAAATTAATTTGAATTTAATTAGAGATAAAACTCTTTTATTTATCTTTAAATTAATTTTAATATAATTAAAGATAAACATCTGTTTATGATGTCATCAACATAGTGATGCATAATTTAATTGATAATTTTTTAATGAAAAAAATTTCAATTTACACATGACAATTTGTAATTGGTCAAAATTTTTCTCCTTCTACAGTTACTACTACAGTAACTAATTTTACTGTCATTGCCATTTTAAATATCAACATAACCAATCTCATTGTTTGTCCAAATAGATCTTAAACTCATTGATTTTAATATCATCGGAATTAATCTTATTGCTTATCTAAATAGACCTTACCTCACTAAAAGTCTGATAAATAAAAACTAAGTAGAAAAAAAATAGAGTAAAAATATGAAATGAGAGGAAAGAATTACATTTCCTTCTTCACCCACAGAAAATGTAAGGAAAGAAAAACTTGAGAGCAAAATCATTATAAAATGATGTTAATGAGTTTTCTTTAAATTTTGGGGAGGGTCGGATTTTGATATAAAAAATAAAATAATTATTTGGTACGTGGAGTTGTTAAATTTATAAGTAAAATTAAAATATTGTTATATATCTTGAATAAATATTTAAAAAATAAAAATTAATTAAATAAAATGCTTGATAACGTTTTAACTCTCTTAGTGAAATTAAAACTTCACTATCAATTTATTAAATAATAATTCTAAAAAAAATGTATAAATTTATAATTTTTTATTTTCTTTTTTTTTTGACATAATGAAAACATAAGAGTGAAAAAATATATTTTAAACGAAAATTATTTTTTATTATTTTAATCTTTTAAATTTATTTATTTTTAACTTACTATATGACCATATGTTAATTCTTTGTAAAATCATACTTAAATCTCTCAGAAAAAGGGTTATTTATTATAATTATTTTACAAATTCAGCATTGATTAATATTTTATTTTTGTTCTTAATTTACCAAATGGAACTGCAATAATTATCGATGCTGACTTATACTCGGCATTCCAGCTTTCCTTGCCCCAGTAATTGACCCAAGTTCAAGCCACTGCCGACCGGGCACTGGCGAGGCATTTACCTCACCACCAACCTACCCCTTGAGACATTCATTCGGCCGCCTCTGCAATTCACCTAACTCATACGGTAGCTTTTGTTTAAGAGTAGGCCCAAATTTAAAGAAGAAAGTTGGATATATGTAATTTTTATAATATCTAAATTTAAATTTATAAAATTATTTTAAAATTTAAATTTAATTATTATTTTTATTAAATTCATAAATTATTATTTAAATTTGAATTTAAATTAAATAATATTATTTATCCGATATCAAAATTCAATAAGTTAGAAATTGATTTTTACATGAAGTATATATTTTTAACATTTTGCAAAAGCATATTTGAATAGCAGATTTGGATATCCGAATTTATTATCTGTATTTATAATGTAAATTTAGATAATGGATATCTAAAGATTCATATTTGCATCCGCTTGAAATTCACTGCGGATAGTAATTATAATATCCGAATCCACAAAAAATGAGTTGGATAATTGTAAATATTCAAATATGCACTACCCATTGCTATCCCTACAAAAAATTTTCATTAACCATCGATGTGGTTTGAGAAACTAAATTAAGACAATATTAAAAAAATTGGCCTAACATGAAATATGATGTGCAATTTGTTTGTGATAAGTGTATAATACGTAAACAAGCAAAATCTAAAGTAATGCCACATGGTTTATATACACCTTTACCTGTGCCTAATCAACCTTGGATGGATATATCTATGGATTTTGTATTAGGGTTGCCTAGGTCCCAAAGGGGTAAGGATAGCATATTTTTTGTTGTTGATAGGTTTAGCAAGTTGGCACATTTCATTACATGTTCAAAAACTAATGATGCAACGCATATAGCTCATTTTTATGTAAAATAAATATTAAATATAATCAATAATTAATAAAAATATATTTGGTTTAATGGGATAATCTTTAATTTAAAATAAGAGGTTCAAAGTTTAAATTTAATTAACTACAAATAAATTTTTTTTAAAAAAATAAAAAATACATATAAAATCGATTTTTATCAATTACACTTAATTTTTGGCTAATTTAACTATTACCTAGTTTTTACACAATTAACAAACTAGATAATTTCCGATTCAACTAGCTGATCCAATTTGATTTTTCGTCCAATGCATTAAGGTTCATTTGGATTTTCGACCGATGATACTTTTATTGTATATGACTATATTGTTTTATAACTAGACTCTTAATTAGATTAATCCGAAAACATTTGCTGCTAACAATTTAGATGTTTTTATTTTAAAAGAAATATAAAAGCAGATCAAAGGGAAGCGAAGGGCTAATATACTCAAAACTTAGAATTTTTATATGTAAGTTCTCTTTAAATTAAACCATTCAAACTAAATTCAATTACCTTATTTTGCTTATTTTCACATCTATAAACAATTTGCCATCAATTAAATTTCAGTCCAGCAATCAACGTGAAGAAAATCAAATGCATTAAAAAGAAAAAGACTACACCTATTTACTCATCAAGCTATTCATCAAGATTAGAATTCAGTTGGACCTTAGATAAAATTTTGATGGGTTTCATTTTCCTTTTCCAATGGAAAAAACTAATGATAAAGGAGAATTTGACTCTTTTATTATTATGATCTATGTTATTTGTATTTTTTATTTTTTAAAAAAATATTTATATTTAATATAGATATAAAACTAATTTTTTTATATGTTTGTGTTCTGTACTAGGCCGAATTGTAGCATAGGTTAAAACAAGTTGTTAAGGAATGATTTGGGATTGGTATAAATTTGTGTCAGCTTAGGGCTCAAGAATTGTGCAATACTCACATTTGAACTTCCTAAATTAACGAGACAAATTGAAACGAAAAGAAGTATCTAGGGTGGCTTTGGATTTCACCGCACCCCTGGATGCCGTGGAATCCAAAGCAAAATTGGGATTGGTATCATCTCCAATGGACTTTGGCAAAGTTCAGTCCACACCTAATCCCCAATAGAACCCAACAAAGGGTGTTTCCCCTCATTTACCCTCTTTAATTTTTTAATTTTTATTAATTTTTTGATATAATTTTAATATATATTTTATTATTTAATATAAATATAAATATAATTTTTAATATATATAATTTTAATAATTTGTAATTATTTAACTTAATTATCAGTTTAATTTGTATTTTATTATTTAATAATATAAATATAATTACAATAAATTTTAATTATTATTTATTAACAGTAAAATTTATTTATTTTTATTATTAAATATTAATATAATTTTTAATTATTTATTACATATATAAAAACTTTTTTAATCAAATATTTTTAAAAATAATTTTTATTATTTTTATTATCGTTACAATTAAATTTAAACACATATTTTATCATTAATTTTAATTTTAAAATTATAATAAATAATATTAATATTACCATTTTTTTAATATCACCGCGTAGCCAAAAAGGACCTCAAGGAGATACAAACACAGACCAATCTAGCAAAATCCAAAACATATTTCTTTGAACAATAAGATGGAAGAAACATGGCCGGAGACGACTGAAAGAGATTAATCATTAACTAAACCCCAGACCTCTAATTTTATTCAACATTACAAATCCGACTCGTTTCTTTAATCAAATGCTAAAACAGGCACTGCATCTTCCCTGGATTTTCTAGGCCATGGCCTGGCCTGGTGTTCCGATCAGTAACGCCCACGGGGGAGCGGTACCACGGAGAATTTCATAAGGCCAACCTTGCAATGGAACCCATTACGTTCAGCACATACAAAGTAGTAGGGCTTCTTCTTCTTCTTCAACACGAACTCGAACCCATTTCCACCTCCTTGATTTGGGTTCGCAATCAACTTAGCTTTCTTCAACTCGCAGTTCTGGAAGCTTCTCAGGTTGGGTAGCAAGTAAACACTGTGAGGAAACGTGGTGTTGCTTGGTGGATCATATTTGAACACTGCCAAAAATTTGCCAACCATCATGCCAACATAACACAAGAGAATTAATTTAGAAAATCGAACTTACTAATTACCTAGAGTATCATTGAAGTAGAAGGGAGCAGTTTTGAGTGACCAATCGGTGTAATTAACACCAAAACTCCAATTCTTTGATCCCCCAACAATGACCTTTCGGGGATTGTAGGGATATTGATGATGGGAGTCCCAGCCCTTGTTGGCCAAGCCTAGGTCCGCCATGGAAGCAGCAGTCATCAGTAAAACAAGAAGTCCTTGAGCAAATTTGAAAGTGAAACCCATTTTGTTAATTAAGTTTTCGAGAGTGAAAGAAAGGTGTAAAACTTAGGTGGTTTTGTCGGCAATGGAAGGATGATTCAGACAGGTTTTTATAGAGGAGAGAGACAGAGAGAGTTTGGGACAGTGGAAATCTGCCAAATGGACCTTTTTCAACAATGGTGGGCTAAAATTTGTCGAAGTGATTAAAAGGGTTTTTTTTAGTTTTTGTTTCAACTTCGTTACTATAAATAAAAAATCGGGTGGAAATTTAAATTGGTGTAATTTTTAAATCATTTGTTTAGTATGGTAAATTGTTTGTATTGAATTATTTAATTAAATTAAATTATTTAATTAACTATTAATTAAATATTGAATTAATAAATAAAAATATATTTTTTATTTAATATATAATTAATAGATTAAAATTTTAAATTTTATTATTTATAAAAATATTTTTAATAATAATTAAAAAATTAAATTGTATTTATTTATTTATTTATTTTGTTTTTTTTTTTTACCAATTGAACTTTTGATATTTTCTGCTAGTCATTCACATTTCTTTACAGTTACTTTTTGAAGTGTTGAATTGTCTTCAAATCTACACTTTTGGCATTTTTCGTGCTTTTTCTTAATTCTTTTCTTCTTTTTAATCTTTCTCCAATTTAAGCTACTTGACCGTAATAAAGTCCTCAAAGTCAATACATTGGTCCCAAAATAAATGGTCCGAAGATAACGGTTAATTGAGCGAGGACATCTTAAAGGTCTAAGATTTAAAAATAATAATAATAATATATCTAAGAGTCAATTTGTTAGTCTAAAATTAAATGCCAACAATCAAATGGAAAATATATATATACACGGATCATATATACGTCTTGGATGATGCAATAATGATGGATAAATTTAAAAAAAAAATGAAAGGATTTAACTGCATGTATAGTTGTTAATTTACGTTATCGAATGAATATTTAATATGAATATAT
>JBBYHK010494151.1:0-15479 GCA_038382065.1 Adansonia grandidieri | reverse complement strand
ACAAGCTCGTATCAAGGCATAAACATATTTTACATCTTTATCATCCTCATTCATAATAAATCTTTTTGCCAAAAATCGTCGAATGCTAACCCATTTTCTAAATCATGAAGTTATGTCATCCACGGGGATACTCTAACCCCATCCTTCCAAAGGGATACTCTAACCTCGTTTTTCAAATTTGTCAAGATTTGAAAATATTTCTATGTCAAAATGATTTCTCATTCACGGGGGTACTCCAACCCCGACCTTTTAAGGGGATACTCCAACCCCGCTTCTTAAAATTGTCAAGATTTAAATATCTTCCTTTGTAAAAAAAAAAACAATTTTCCATTCACGGGGATACTCCAACCCCATCTTTCTGAAAGGATACTCCAACCCTATCTTTTAACTACAAATTAATCATTCTTTTTTTTCTTTTCGGATTTCCACGAATATGTCAAACAAACCTTGTTTAATCAAGAAACCCAAATGCATCTCGAAAATTATCGATTTGGTTATTCCTAGATAATCAATGTCAATAGCGAGATAAATTTCAATAGTCCATTCCTTTTCTTTATCATTGCATTGAATGATTCATGTTAGGTTACTTAATTCATTGTCTTACTAACATGATTTCTTTGTGATGATTATGTGCATTCATATTTTCAAAACATTTCCAAATAAAATTAAAGGCAGTGTCCCATGTGGGTATCTCTCTAGTGCCCAAAGTGGAACATTCCATTTTCAAAGTAAAATCCAGAGGTCATTTTCATCGAAAATCTCTATATTCTCCATCTCTCCGAGGCGTGTACAAGATTAAATCTTTTTCATCAAAACCTGGATTATTTCTATAAAATTCATACATTAGAAGAGGGTTATATCAAAATAGTGACAAGTTAAGATCGAAAGAATCGAAATCGAGATAAGACATAGCTAGTAAGGTACCAATTTCGGGCATCGCGGAGAGGTTCATACCTCATCACGCATAACCAACTCCCAAACCCAAACAGCGAATCTTTGCATTACTAGACCACAGATCGATGTTTTGAGTTTCGTAACTCAAAACATAGGTTTCAATAGGTATCTGATCATGCCTAGCCCGAAATGATCAGTGGCGACTCCAAGCGTTGGCCATTTTGTGATGGTCATACGAGACCAATAAGATGAGTGATTCTTCTTATGGTCGTCCTCACTGTATAATAAGTAGAGAATCTGTACATTCTTGTTCTCATCATATCGCGAGACAAAAGTCCCGGTCAAGAAGACATTTTCCAAGTCAAGAAAATATTTTTAAGTTGTAGCACCCATAAATCCGTGAGGATCCACCCTGGGGTACATTGCGACATTAAGGACAAAATTTCTTTCCATGATTTTCTAATGCTTCATGTTCAAAGTCCAAATAACTTTTTCTAATATCCCTGTGTATGATACAAGGCTTAAAGTTGTTTTTCATCCAAATTGTTTAATTCCTTGTACTTAGCTTAAATCTAATCTTTTTCTCTATCTTAAGCTTCCAAATTCACCATGAGATTCTCCACTTTTTATTTAATTGGTAGAAGAGCCTCCATGAACTGAATCTAGTATTTTAGATCCAAAAATTTGAAAAAGATTTATTCATTAAATCGAATTAAGAATTACAAGAATTTACAAACTCATAATACATAATAAAAAATAAAAATAGATTACAAGTTAAATTCCTTTAGGATCTTTAGTCTATGATGTACATGTGATTTAAAAAGCTTTATACGACCAAGAAAACTTCAAGATTGAGATCATACCATCTTAAAGACTTATAACTTTCAAGGTCAGTATCCTACAAGAAAACATTTTCGATAACTTCAAGGCTTTTCGAAGACCACAAGTGTTTAATTGTAACTCTTCCAACGATGATCCACATGAATGGTGCTTGGAATCCTCTTAATATTTAAGGTTTCGTAAGTTCTTGATTGAAGATCTTGATCTCAAATAAAAGATAAAAGTGCTAGTTTTCTTTCTAAGGAATTAAAGAATGTTTATTGATTACAATGAAACTAAAATGATAATGGAAGAACTCATAACCACTAAGGGTTTTTAAGGTTTTTCTTATCTTTCTCGGAAATCAAATTTCCTAAAACCAACCAAGTAAAATTAGGTTACTAACCCCTTGAGGTTGATGCACCAATATAGTGTTTAATAGGGAGATAGTTTAATCAAGGTTAAATTTTCCCAATCTAAGTAAAACAGTTTTATCTAAACCTACCAAGATTGGGCCAACTACTAACTAATTAGTATCTTAGCCTACTCCAACATTAATTGAGGTCTGTTAATTTAGGTGAAGCTTAGTACATATATAGTTAGGCTTTCTTCAAAATAAGGTCCTATTAGATTAACTAGATAAGGTTTGGTTAACCTTAAATTTACATGCGATGATTTTAAATCTTAATTAGACATTATCTTGATAAAACATTTTTTTATCTTTCTTGCAATATTAAAATATATAAGATTAGATGTCATAAATCTAATTCATGTCTTAATTAAACCTTAATTAAACTAATTCAATTAAATCCTCCATATTATGCCTTTTATTTAATAAGTTAAAACTTAATTAAATCTTGATTTTAATCTAACTCATTCATTTTATTATGTGTGACCCTTTAAGTTCCCAACATATTGGTAATGAACATGATTAATCTTATTATTAATCATATTTACAAATCAAGAGTAGGATCTAATAACTCATAGTGACCACCTAAATGTTAAAGAGTTGAGTAACCTCGTAGACATTTTTTAGTGACTAGCCTACTAATATAATTTGGTCTTTTCACCAAATATCCCAAAATAAGCATGAGCATGGTGTAATGTTTACTCATGCTTCAATTTGCAGCTCATGGTTAACATTATGAATTTAAAGAAATGATTTCTCTTAAATTCATCATGCTTTAGGCAAAGACTCTAATCTTATTAACCTAGTAAAAAAAAATAGGATATATCTCCGTTGTCACTAAGAAGCATGAATCATCTTCGAATCACTCTTTTACCTTCATATGGTAAATTTTTATACCTAAAATCACCCTACTGTAAGCATTCCTCTTATAGATCCGTTTAAATGAAATCCAATTATAACATTTCCCATACAAAATGAACTAGTATTACAAATTTGGAGACTAATTGTACGGCTGGCATGTGAGAACCTTTCCATTGACACTTGAATGACTCATACCAAATAGAATTCTCACAGAGGCCATATTCAATGAACTTGTTTCTACAAAAAAGCACCCTTATGCCATCATAAGTATCTCTTATATTTTAACCTTTGAGACTAGTTGTTTACTTCATAAGTAAAAAGGTGTAGCACATGCTAGTCTTTGACCATTGCCAATGTCCTGTCATTGCAATAAAGACTAAGAATAGTTTAAAAACATGACTTTGATCCATAAGGATCTCATTATTATATCTTTTTATAATTCCTTTGTAAAGGCTCACATGTCCTATGGGCTTTATCTAATTAGTGGTTTTGTAATTGCCAATCATGCCACTAACATGAAGAAAAACTTTGTAACACTAATGATGTAGTGATAGGTTTGCATTATTAATTGTATGCCTCTAATTCCAATATTATTGGCTCTAAGGCATATTTACTTACACTCTATACCACATCCTAAGAAAAATGTGTAGCTGCGAAAAAAATGTAACAGAAATTATGTATGCCTAAAATGTTAAAGCCAATTTGCGATATTAATCTTTGTAAGTTTTCATAGTTTTACTTAGAATGACTTTACGTTCTTGTTAGCTGTTTCCATTGCCTATTTGTCTATGGCTAATATGGTAATGACTCATATGTATGAATATTAAATTTCTTTAATAATTCCAAAACTTCTACCGTAAAATGTTAAACATTATCAGAGATAAATTCAAAAGGCACACCAAATTTGTAGACAATCTGGTTATTAATGAATTTAGCTATTTGCTTAGCTTTCAAGACTTTGTATGAAGCTACCTTGACTTATTTGGTGAAGTAATTAATTGCCTTTAGAATTTATTCATGTCTGCTAAAAGAACTAGGTTTCAGATTTCCAAATAATGTTGATTCTCAAAGTTGACAAGAACCACGTTGTATAACTCTTTTAAAGGCAAATGATTAAAATGTACGAACTAAAAATTCCTCCATGTCTGCTTCTATGGCATTGGTAGCTTAAGATTCATTTTTCGCACCTGAGTTGATGCCATTAAAAGGCTTTTTGTGTAATTATTCTTCGCAAAGTACAAATTTAGATACCAATCTTCTGATTATTTTTTTACCATTCTTGTTAGTATTTAGTGGATATCTTTTTTCGATGAAACTTTATATCTTAATGTACTAAGGCAAACTATTGCTGATCTTATTCTTTAGCTAGTAGTAATTTAAGGGCTCATCATTTTGTTCAATGATAATATGAGTGATCATAACATTTTTAGCATTACCCACCAGCTTGAATGGCTAAGGCATTGGCAAAGTGATTGTGTCTTGGGTAGATAATTAAAAATAACCTTTTCTAATTATTTTTGACATTTTTTTACAATAACTATTTATATTACTTTAATTTCTCATTTCTAGTCTACTATCTTTATTCATCTTAGGCAGTCACTTGAAAGGAATCACCATATACCTTAGCCTTTCTGACTTGATATGATAGAAAAGCTTTTGCAGAGCTTCGTATAAGTCATCTTTTTGGTAGTTGGAAAGTTCAGTTTGAAAGACAAAGGCAGGATTTCACCATTTAGGTTTTTTTTATTATGATACCAACACCAAAACACCTTTGATTAAATAACCATCAAAGTATATATTCCATTTATGAGATTTTACTTCCATTATAAACTCATAACAAATTCTAGTTCTTTATTTTCCTATTCATCCATGGATAATTTGGAAATGACACTTTCTTTGATAGCTTTTTGAGTAACATACTTAACATTGTGGTCAATCTTTTTATTCTCATTTCAACACCAACCATTCAACTATTAATCCAATGAGATTGTGGGCTTTAAACAAATACTTCAATGGGTGGGTCCAAATGAGAAATTACCGACATATTAGGGGGTTTTCATGCAGTAATGCATTTTTTTAATTACCCAAACTAAAGCCAAACAAGTCTTCTCCACCCATAGGTAATTGATTTTATAGGTTAAAAACTTTTTACCCAAGTAGTGAATAACACTTTCATCATTATTTTCATTTTCATACAATTGATTTTAATTTTTGTAACCATCAAATACGAAAAAAATGAACTTTATGTCTAGGTAGGGCTAACATTTATAGGTTTCTCAAATATTCCTTTATTTTTTCAAAAGCTTTCTAACACTATTCTCATCTTCATACATCTAATTTTAATTTTTATGACTATCAAATACAACAATAAAGGAACTCTATGTTTAGGCAGGGCTAACATTTGTAGGTTTCTCAAACATTCCTTAATCTTTTCAAAAAATTTCAACACTGATCATCCATTCTTACTTTTCCCATTTCTTGAACAGCTTGAAAATATGCTTGCAAACTATAGTTCATTTTGAGATAAAACTATCCATGTACTAAATTTTGACTAGAAAACCCGTAATCTTTTCCTTAGTCATGAGAAGTAGCATATCAATAATTACCTTGATTCTTTTTTGGTCTACTTCTATGCCTCATTCACTAATTCACTGATCATGAATGCATGCAGGCTCAAAAAAGTCACTTTAAATGTACATTTTTAGGCACTCAATCTCAACTTGTATTTTTTTTTAATTTTTTCAAAGAACTTGCTCAAATTAGGGTATGTTCATATCAAGTCTTCACAATCATATCATCCATATAGACCTTAACTTCCTTTTGATTAGGCCATGTAAGAGTATGGTGGCCTTTCTTTGGTATGTAGCTTTTAAGTGAACATCTAATTTTGTACAAGTTGATTTTTCTGTCAAAATCAATCTTGGCTTGAGTAAGGGATTTCTTTTTGCACATCGTTGAGCTTTCCGAATTAGTCCTAAATTAGGCTTGAAAATTAAAACATAATTGTTAAAAGTCAAAATAGGTCAAATACTATGTTAAACTTGATTAAACTTGGTTAAACCTAAGTCCAACCTTAAAAGTCAAATTAGCTCAAACTAGGCTAATTTTGGTCAAATCTTTATGAAAGTATTCCAAACCTTAAAACTTGAAATGAACTTTTAACCAAAAGTTAATTCTTGTAATTAAATTTTGAAATTTTGATTAAATCTAGTTAAATCCCAAAACTCAAGCTTTTGCATGAAAAATTGAGATTCCGATTTCTAAATCCAAACTTTAGACCAAACAACCAAGGCTGAAGAAAGTATTTTTTTCCTTTTTGAATTCCCAAAAGGAAAGCAAAATCAAGTTAAAGTAATGATATTAAAAAAAAATTTAGGATTAAAACTTCTCATTTCTTTACTTGCTACTCAAAACTTAATCCAACCATTCATTCTTTTTATCTAATGACTCAGAAAAAGGGGAAGAGAAAAAAATGAAAAAAAATAACAAATTAAAAAGAAAAAAATAAGGGCGCTTGGATTATTTTTTATCTAAAGGCCAAAAAAGGTTTCTTTTAAAGAATGGCTTATTCTTAGATAGGCCATTCAATTTGTATTAAGACAATCTTAAAACTATGGGATTAGATAACGAGTTTGATCCATTAATTTAATATCATTAAAGTATGCTACGTGATGACAAGTTTGTAGTCATTTTATCCTGTATGAATTCAAAACATATATAGTGTCAATTACGTGAATTATGTAATCACTAAGTCAAGTTTTAATACTTGTCAAAATTATATCCTTCGTTATAATAGGAGAAATTTAATGTCTAAACTTCTTAATAAGCTAGTATCCTTTCATTCTTCCGTAACCTTGGAAACAGCCCAACAAGCCATGTAAGAACTAATTGATTATGTATCGTATATCTCAATCCGATTGATTAAAAAGCATACACCAGCACATTGAATAGAGGGAAATTAGGAATGTGGAATGAAGAAGTAAAGGTATGGGTATGGTCAAAGTTAGGGTTAGGGTTAATTGTCCCTCTCTCCAACTCAAAGATTAACCTTTTCTTTATTAGTAGAATTATCCATGGGTTAGGTCACACTTAAACAACAAAATTAGCTTCTCTAAGATTTAACTCAATCCAATTTATTGAATTCAAGAAAACTTTTTTATTGTTTAACATATATTGATAAATATTAAATAAATTATTTTATATTAATATTTATAGATATTTATTAATTAAATTAAGGCCATAGCAAAATTATGGACGTATGTTCTTACAAGTAATTGGTAAAATGCAACAAAATAAAAGCTGAAATCATGCCAAATTTTAAAACTACCATATTATTATGATATAACATAATATTTTCATCCAATATTTTAAAATACCATCTGTAGACACTAATTTCATCCGGGTCACTTTTTTGATAATCTTGAATATCCTAAATTGAGAACTTAATGGCAATTCTCACTGGGAATGATCTTTTTTAGATGAATCATACATTTTCAAAACCTTTTTATCCATAGTTAAATGGCCGCAAGTTCACAGGATAAAAAAAGAATCACACTTTGATCTTTAATTTCGGATATACAAGATGAATATTTAAGAAAAAATAATTTTTTATATTTTCTTGTCAAAATTTTGAAAATTTATTTTTGCGGACAATATCCGAATCAAAATTTTCATTTTTGGGAATTTTTAGAGAATTTTTTATTAAACTTGGGAAGTTGACCGTCATATAATTGTGCCGATACTTATACGGCATTTATGTCGATATGTACTCTAAAAAATTAGAAATGTTCAAGGAAAAAATCATATTGGCATTTATACCACAGCGAGTTAGGTTGTCCATTTTTGTGACTAATTTTGAATTTTTCATAGTTTATGAGTTTTACACTTGTAAAATTTTTCTCAATAAAATTATTTTGGATTCCAAATTTTCATCTTTACCATTCTATAAATTAATATCTGGGATGATATATCTTATTTAATTTATTTTATATAAGTTTTAATGTATTCTTTCATATTTTCTCAGTTCTAAAATATGAGCATTCCTTTATCTATAAAATTTTATGGTGGAATTTTTTGAAGTTTTCAACTTCAAAATTCTTTAAAATTTTTTATTTAATTACCATTAAATCAGTTTTTCAAAATTCATTTTATTTTATAAGTTTTATATTTTCTTTTTATTCCCAAAATACGAATTTTTCTATTCCGTAAATTTTTTAGAGAAGGTTTTTCTTAGTTTATAATTTTTAAAATTATTCAAATATTGTTATTTAATTCATATTAAATCAGTTTAGGAAAATTTCTTTTATTTTATTAATTTTGTATTTTTCTTTTGAAATTCTCCTATTTTTGAAACATAAAGTTTTCTACTTTGAAATTTTTTGAGAAGATTTTCTTAGTTTATAATTTTTAAAATTCTTTAAATATTATTAGTTAATCCATATTAAATCAGTTTTGAAAAATTCAATTTATTTTATGAGTCTTACAATTTGTTTTGTTACCAAGATATAGGTTTTATAGTCCGTAATTTTTTTCAGTGAGATTTTTTTTGAGTTTAAAATGTTTAAAATACTTCAAATATTATTATTTAATTCATATTAAATCGGTTTCAAAAATTTTATTTTATTTTATTTATTTTTTATTTTCTTTCATAATTTTGCCATTTATGAAGTACGAAGTTTTTCTACTCCGTAAATTTTTTCGGCAGGATTTTTTTGAGTTTATAATTTTTAAAATTCTTCAAATATTATTGTTTAATTCATGGTAATTCACTTTGAAGAAAAGTCAATTTATTTTATGAGTTTTGCATTTTTGTACATATAATAATTTTTCCTCGATAAAAGTTTTTCTCATAAAATTTTACAGGTTTGCTATTTTAATTTTTTTCTTGTACATAAAAAAATAATTATTTTCATTATTAGATTGAATTAAATTGATCATTTGAATTTTATTTAAAAAATATAATTTTTTATTTTTACAATCTAATCTTTTTAATTAATTTTTGTGGTATAATTTTACGTATTATACACAAATATCACTCAAAATATCTCTAGAAATCAATGATATCATACATGACATCACTCATAAGGAGACAAGAGTCGTAAATTTAAATGCAATCAATTTGTCAAAAATCAAATCATATATCAAACAAATCAAATAAAAAATCAAGAAATTATTACATGTAATAAATGAAAGGAAATTCTCAAAGATTTTGGGATGAACCTTTCGGCCATAAAGCATTCCACCACCATTCTTGCCGTCCACCACCTTGGAAAAAACCATAGGGAAAATTCTCTCAAACAACTAAGGCTTTCCATATTCATTGACCATTTTTCATAGAAATTTTCAAGAAATTAAGTTTAAAAGCTTTTCAAAGTAATTTGATTTAGAAATTTTGCCATTTTTGCTTAGTTCCATCATTTTTCTTCTTTGTTGTGAGTCAAAATCATGTTAAGCTCATGGATTTTTATCCATGTTGAAAGGCTAACATGTTGACAATGATCAATTTCCTATATATTTGTTGATATATTTAATTTTTTTAAAGCTTGATTTTTTAATGAAATATTGTTGTTTTTTGATGAGATATTAATTTTGTTGAATGTATATGTTTATGGTTATATTGTTATCCTTAATATTTTCATGTTAATATGTTGATCTACATATTTATGTATTCATTTTTTATCATTTTGCTTTTGTATTTAAAATTGATATTTATTCATGCTTATTTTCATGATTTTGTGTCACAAAATATTGATGCATGTTTATTTCTTACATTGGCCGAATTTGATATGAATTGGTAATGATGATTTTGTGCTTAATGTTGTCTTGATTTCATGTTTTTAGACTATTTTGTAGATATTAGAAATTTTAAGGACTAAATCATAAAAAACGTAAACTTTTTTATGCCATTTTTGGTTTGGTCGAGAGCTTCATGGGCTATTAGAAAATTGATTTTGTGTGTTTTGGAACATGTTTTAGGTGATTTTAACATTTTGGGAGCCATTTTGGCATTTTAGAAAGTTTAAGGACTAAATTGCAAAATATGCAAAAATGTTTTATGGTCAAAAGTGCTTGGCTGAACCTTCATTTATATTTTTTTCATGATTTTTGGGTTAATTCTTGGCTGGTTTGATGATTTCTTGTGATGTTTCATGATGTTTTTTTTTTCCATGTAGGGAGTTAAATGCAAAATTATAAAAATTTAAGGACTAAATTGCAAAAAAAAAAAAGAAAAAAGACTTTATGGCTAAGAATGCTTGGCTAAACCTTTGTACATATTTTTGCCATGTTTTCTTTGTTGATTCTTTATTGATTCGATGACTTTTTGCGATATTTTATTATATAGGGGTTGAAATATATTTTTACAAAGTTTAACGATCATTTTGTAAATATGTATTTTTTAAGGCCAAGGTGTTTGGCTGAATCTTTGTTGGTATTTTGTGTATTTTTCATATATATATATATATATATATTTGCATATGATTTTTATAATCTTTTAGGTTATTTTATTATGTAGGCACTAGAATGAAAATTTTATAATACTTAGGGACGAAGTAGCAAATTTTTATATTTAGGAGGCAAAATGGATATTTTACTAGTTTTAAAGATTTCTATTATTTCTATGGCCTTTTATAGGGATATAGAAATTTTTAAAACTTTTCGTATTTGTTCGATCTTTCGAAGGATACAAAATGTAATTTTCAAAAATTTAGGGGCTTGATTGCAATTTTGCATTTTAAGTCAAACTTAAAATTTTAGCTTTTCCATTTAGACTAAATTCATCTACTTTTTATCATTTTAGTGTCCATTACGGTATCGGAATATTTTTACGTCAAAGGTATATCCTAAGAGTATTTTGGTAATTTTTCTAAAATCCAGTCCTAAATAGTAATCAGGATGTTTTTATGCCAAAGGTGCATATTTAGTATAGGTTCATCTAGTTTTCATCATTTTAGTGTCCATTAAGGTATTAGGATACTTTCACGTCAAAGGTATATCCTAAGGTCATTTTGGTAATTTTTCTAAAATTAAGTCCTAGATTGTAACCGGGATGCTTTTTATGCCAAAGGTGCATATTTAGGATAGGTTCATCTAGTTTTCATCATTTAGTGCCCGTTAGGGTTACCGAGATACTTTCACGTCAAAGGTATACTTTCGGGGCATTTTGGTAATTTTGTTTACTAGGATGTTTTTATGCTGAAGGTGAATTTTTATTATTAGTTTAGCCTTCCTAGATCATTTTAATGTCTATTAAGGTTACCGAGATACTTTCCTGTTGAAGATATACTTTAAAGGGCATTTTTGTAATTTTTCTTCAAGTTTAGTCTTAAATAAGCGTTAGGATGCTTTTACGCTGAAAGTGCATATTTAGGATAGTGTTAGCTTTGTATTAATTTCAATTTTGATATAACAAATAACTTAAGCTAAATTAATTTGTATTTAATTATTTCCAACTTAATATTTATGTTAAAATTGAAAGATATTTTGAAAAAGTACTAAGTTTGTATTTTCTTAAAAATATATGTTCCAAAATGCATATTTATACTTAACATATTTTTGAGATATGTTTGACTCAATATCAAGCCAAGAAAAATCATTTTACAAAGGATTTTAAAGGTATGTATTGACACAATGCATAAATATATCGATACTATGATTAAAACCCTTAATTTTATCGATACTTATCAGCATGTATCGATACATTGCAGTGAGTATCGATACTCACTCTACATCTATCGATACATTGCTTGGTAGTAACCAAGGTTTGGCTGAAACCCCCGAAAGTATCGATATAGTTGTGTCTGTATTGATACAACTTGGCAGGTATCAATACTTAGCCTTCTATATCGATACAACAGGCTGTAACAATTATTTTTTTAATTCTTGCATCGATACTATTGGTATTGTATCGACACAATAGCACGGGTCTGAATGGAAACAAGCATTTATGAAGGCTATAATAGCTCTCCAACCACCTCATTTAATGTCGTACATCTATAAATCAATTCCTGCTATAAATAGAGGTTCCTAACAGCTAAAGAAGCAAGAGATACAAAGATTAATCAAGCATTGAATAACAAAAGCTGGTTCCTAACAACTAAAGAAGCAAGAGATACAAAGATTAATCAAGCATTGAACAACAAAAGCTCAAAGTCTTCAAAGTCTTCATTTTTCTTATATCAAATTTATACTCTTTCAAGTTTATTTGTATCTCATTCACTTGTTCTTAAAATTCAGTAAACACCCACCTACTAGAGGTTTAATTTGTTTGCAGATACTTCATTCATATCACAAAAAAGGGTTGTGTGAAAATAAGTGAAAACACTTAAGAGTTTGGGGATGATTTCTTAAGAGCATTAAAACGTTCTATCTAAACCTTAAAAGATAGAGGTGTAAGATTATACCTTAGCCGTAAAGGTAAATAATTTCATTAGTGAATTGTAGGACTCACCTTGGCAAGAAAGTGCCAAGAAAAGAAGATATAGGTGCCGAGTTCAAGGATCGAACCTCTATATATTGATTAATTGTTTTTCTTATCCTTAACTCTTTTTTATTTTTGATTTATTTCAATTTTATACAAAAGATCAATTTTTGGTTAAGTTCTTATAGAACCAATTCATCCCCATTGGTTTAATCTTTTCTTTGAGCTAACAATTGGCATCAGAGCTTTGGTCTCAATTGTAGGTTTCACAACCTTGAGAAAGTATTCTTGATAGCTCACAAAATGGAGAATGTAAACATAATGCTTAAAGCTTCAAAAAGCTCACAAGAGTTAAAAAGCCAAGATGAAGTTTGTCTCGTGGCAATTGAGACAAATGCAAATGCCATAGGACTTAAAAGCCATTCCATCATGAGACGTCCACCTTTAATGGTGAGAACTACTCGTATTGGAAAATAAGGATAATGCTTTTTATACAAGCTAATTACTATGAAGTATGGAAGATCATTGTCAATGGACCGCTCATCCCTAAAAAGAGAGTTGGAGATTGTATTATGCCAAAAGAAGAAGATGAATAGGATGAACAAGATACCAAAATGGCACAATTAAATGCCAAGGCCATGCACACACTATTTTGTGCTCTTGGTCTAAGTGAGTACAATAGAGTCTCACTATGTGACAATGCCAAGCAAGTGTGAGACAAGTTAGCAACCATGCATGAAGGAACAAATTGAGTCGAGGAATCCAAAATAAGTATGCTTACACTTGACTATGAATTGTTCAAGATAAAGGTGGATGAGACTATCAAAGAAATGTCAAATTTCGCGGATATTATCAATGGATTAAAGGCACTTTGAAAGACCTATCCAAATGCAAAGATGGTGAAGAAGCTACTCAATAGTCTTCCCAAGTCTTGGAAAGCAAAAGTGACAGTAATTATGGAATCCAAGGATCCCAACACACTTTCCTTGGATGAACTTATAGGTTCTTTTCTAACCTATGAGACGAAAATTAAGCACGATCAAGAGCCACCAAAGAAGGCAAGTGTTGCCTTCAAAACAACCACTCCAAATGATAATGATGATGAGGAGGAGGCTGAGGAAGATGAAGAAATGGCAATGTTTGCAAAAAGATTCAACAAGTTCATAAGAATGAACAAGGTAAGAAGACCTCTTAGAAGAGAAATAATGAAGGGAATTCAAGTAAGAAAGAGAAGGAACAAATCATTTGCTATGAGTGCCAGAAACCAAGACACATTAAATGTGAATGTCCAATGTAGAAGAAGCCAAACCCGAAGAAGCAAAAGAAGAAGGCTATGGCAGCCACATAGAGTGATAGTGACATATCCAATAATGATGATAAGAAGCTGGCCAACCTATGTCTCATGGCTCATGATGAGCCCAAGGTATCTTCTAACGCTAATCGCTGGTCATTTGATGAATACAAGATGCATTTGATGAGTTAGCATTAGAATTTAAAACCATGAATTTAAAATATAAAAAAATGATTTCTAACCTTAATGAAGAAAATGAAACGATAAGCATGACAAATAATGATCTTAAAAAGAAAGAAGATGAGATACAAGTTAATATTGATGATCTAACCAATAACAAAATAAACTTGCATAACTCATTCATAAGGTTTTATATGGCAGAACAAAAATTGAAATAATATGCTAGAAACACAAAGAGCATTCTTTGGTAAAGATGGTTTGGGCTATAATAGAATTGAGAAAGAAGCTCACTTCAAGAATTTCTTTGTGACACAAAACAAATCATTTAATGCATCTAGCATATGCACTCATTGCCATAAACTTGGTCATACATTTCACACTTATTCTTTAAAAACTGTTATTTACAGAGGCAAGCTTATTAGAAGGGTATGGGAAGGGTCTTAGCACATCTCAAGATGAGGCTACCAAAATAAAATAGATTCCAAAAGGCATAAGAATTGTGAACACTAATACTTGAGGACTTAAGAAAATTTGGGTATCCAAAAAGAAAACATGACTTTGTGGTTGTAGGAGGAAGAACATTGCTTCAAGGCAAATTTAACAGGGGAGAATTCTCAGTACCTTCATAGTTGATGCTCAAGACATATGACTGGTGACAAAAATCAATTCGTGGAACTAAGGCCTAAGGATGGAGGAAATGTTACTTGTGGTGATAACTTAAAATGACAAATTAAAGGTATTGGAACCATAGGTAACAATTTTTCATCCAACATTGAAAATGTTATATTTGTCAAAAGTCTCAAACATAATCTTCTTAGTATTAGTCAGTTGTGTGATAAAGGCATGAAAGTGATTTTTTAGTCAATGAATTGTCAAGTTGTTGATATTAAGTCAAATAAAATTGTTTTTATAGGACATAGAGAAGGAAATGTTTATGTTGTGCATCTAGATAACTTGTCTTCTCAAAATGTTTGCTTTGTTGCTAATAATGATAACTTGTCTTGGTTGTGGCATAGAAGATTAGGACATGCTAGAATAAATGTAATTTCCAAACTATCTAGAAAAGACCTTATTGTTGGATTGCCAAAAATAAATTTTGATAATGATAGATGTTGCAACATACCCCGGGGTGGATCCTCGCAGCTTTATGAGTGTGTACGACTTAAAATATTTTCCTGGCTTGAAAATATCTTCTTGACCGAGACTTTTCTTTGGCAATTTTATGAGAACGAGAATGTACGGATTCTCGACTTGTGGTACAGTGAAATGGACCATAAGATGAATCGCTCATTTTATCGGTCTCGGATGACCATCGCTAAATGGTCAATGCTTGGAGTCGCCACCGATCATTTTGGGCTAAGCATGATTGGATGCATATTGAAACCTATGTTTTGAGTTATGAAACTCAAAACATCGGTCCTGTGGTCTACGTAATGCAAAGATTCGCTGTTTGGGTTCGGGAGTTGGTTACACACGATGAGGTACGAACCTTTTTGCGACGCCCAAAATCGGTACCTTACTAGCTATGTCTTATCTCGGTTTCGATTCTTTCGATCTTAACTTGTCACTATTTTGATATAACCCTCTTCGAATGCATGAATCTTATA